>NW_019775616.1:138510-188019 GCF_001039355.2 Lingula anatina | reverse complement strand
TGATGCCCTGCATCATTATCTACTGAGGGATGATGTATTTTGCGTGCTGCCCACAGGTTACGGCAAGTCCCTGATATTTAGCCTTATCTTTGATTGGTCCGGATTTGAACAAAGCGCGCTTTGACTCGTTCGCGTTCATTGGCTAGATCGTTCAATGAGTCATTGAGTGCGGGCTTTAAATTTGATTGGCGGGCGGCGGGGGCAATCGAATGTGGTCAGAGGTTACTTGACACGATGGAGATAGGCTACAGTGAAAAGGTTAGTGTCAAGTTAGCTCTGAAGCTCAGGGTGCATTGCAAAGGACACGGTGTGAATTATAAAACATCGCAGAGATGTGAATGACAAACCACTGCGAAAACCACCATGAATTGTGATCTAAATCGGTGATGTATGGCAACATGAAGGAAATTGTGTGGCGGTGGAACCCGTTGAAAATAGCATCGAAGTTGTATCTCACCCCCACGGGGACTGGAGCATCATTGATATTTAACGTATGTTTTGCAAACCCAACTGTCGGTAGGAAATCGTGTAAAAACAGTTCAAATCGATCAAATGGGTTGCGTGGTAATTTTTTTCTCCACCATCGTTTTGTATCATTCTCATTAGTAAGCACCAAATCATCGTCCAGAAATAGGTAGTACAAGTAGCCACCGTCCTTCCTCATAGATGCACGGTCAATTGCTTCCCAAAGCAGCCGGTTACGACCTTCGGTGTGAGTGCTATTCGGAAAGTAAATGTCGCCTGTTTTGTCTCTGTAAGTCAGCCAAATCATTTCTCTATTCGGGGAAACGTTAAGGCCGGGAATAGGGTGTCTTGATGCGCCTTGGATGAGATAAACAAATTGCGGTTGTTCTGTCCTTTCTTGGGAACTATCTTTTCCTTTGCTAATATATATATCACTGATACCCCCGTAAGAGCCTTATTTAGTATCCCTATGAGTATCACAGAGACAACAGCAAACAATGCCATGAGTATGCATTTCTTCATTGCCATCCGAGTTCTGAACAAAAAAAGGGAAAAAATAATCAAATATACAAAGTTGGGGACCCTTGGAGATAAATTGTGACTGTATATATGCTAACCGGCATTGCTTTTTCAATAACAATGAGGCAAGTTTTACATATTACCTGGGATACCCTAACATACAGTGAAGGAGATTGGTTATTATAATATATGTACATTAGGATCAAACTTTAAAAAAGTATTTTCAACTAAATATAATTATTATAATGTCTTAAAGAGTACATATATAATACTTTTACACTTGTGCAAGATCAAGGTATTCTAACATGTATTTAGTGAAATTATTTTACTCAGTTGAGATGAAATGTACATTAGATTCTATGGTGATTAACCAACCTTTTCTCCTAATGTCACGGCAAGGTTCTAGTGCTGGTTGTAGCTCGACACACAATGATCGTTTTGATGTTTTAATTGCTATGTTTATCATCTAACTGTATAACCTGGTTGCGTGCGTAGCAGCTATAAATCACTTTCAAGTTTGTTCTCATGGGGATGTTACATAACTATGCACAATGAGTCCTAGGATCATCTGAGTGGTTATAATTATGGGTAAATTTGATGAAAACCTAGACGGCTCTTTTCATGATCAAGAAAACATGATACCATTATATTAAAGCTTGTTTTTCAAGCGCAATACGTTTTAAGGAAAAATATAGTAATTAAGCCATGCCCTAGTTAAAAAAAAATAAATAAAAATATAAAATTGTACATGCAGTTATTTGAGGGAAAGGTTAGGCAATAATAACAAAAAGCCTATGACAGACCAGATCATATTTTTTCAAAGACCCTGTAGGCCTACTAGAGCCATTGGTTCCCTTCGGAGGGGCCCGTTGGTTCCGTAGAGGTAGCTCCTAATGGCTCCTACTGGCCACTCCTTGCTTTTGTCACAGCCAGATTATAGTGCACGTTTGCGGTGTACAGTTTATTATATGAAATTTCTGCATACAATGTGAGACGACCTTGGCACAGCAGATGATGCCGTCAAACGAGATTTGGATTAGAGCAAGAATTAACGAGACGGACGGTTAGAATATGCAACTTCTCTCGTGGTCGAGCACATGCCAATTTTTATAGGACTGCATTTCGTAAAACTTGGTGTTGTCATGTACTATGATATACATCAACGTGATGGTGATGGTAAATACTGTGACGTTGCGTGCAATATTCTTATTTAAGAGGTTACATGTACATACACATTATCTGTATTTTTCAATAGACAATCTCGCATTGGTTCCTTTTTCTAGTTATCTCACTGTGTTTCACAGTCCTGGGATTCATTCTTGTTCGTCTGAGGAGAATAAGGGTGCTTTCCCAGAGATTTAGATCGATCTAAAGATTAAGATTTAGATCGACCTAACTCCCTGGGGGTTCAGGCTAAATTGCAGTCAGCCGAGCGGACACCATAGTTAATTACCCCCTTACAGCTTTTAGTAGGCGGGACAGACGCTTAAGCCGGCCAAGCTGACAGTAATCTAGTGAGACTCCCCACAGGGATAGATCGATCTAAAAATCTATGGAAATGGGGTGTAAGTCACACGGTTACACATTTCTTGAGTTAACGGTGAAAGGTGCGTGCTCACTCCGAGGCAGATACAGGTAATGGCTAAATGTACAAAATTGTACTCATTATATGTATTGACACACCGTCTGTATATAAATAATAATTATGTAAAAAAATTACGCTCATGGTCATGAGTCATATGAGGCATTTTGTTCCTTTTTTTGCTTGCTCTTTTATCCCAGGATGATTATTCAACAAAGCTTTCCTTGTGATGAGAATAATTTGTGAAATGATAACACTTAATACCGATTTAATTTAACGTTTTTATTGAGACTCATGCAAATAAAAGATAAATAAATAAATAAAAACCTTTTTCTCCATTTAACTATAGGAAAGGTTTGAAATCTCCAGTTTCTGAGTATAGAATGCATTTATAATTCCTGCAATGTCATATTTAATTAACAATATTAGAAATCTACTAGAACACTTGTCTCATCTGAGATAGAAATAATAATAATAATAATAATAATAATAATAATAATAAAAACTATGACTTCATTTCAAGTATCCTTGTATAATTAATAACATAACAGCATAAATAACAATAGAAGTATTACTTGCAGGTTAAAATGCACATCTGATTTCAAGATTTCCAAAAAAAAAAAAAAAAAAAAAAAAAAAACCATTGGTATTATAGTGTATTGAATGCCTGCACTAGTACGTTAGTTCTCATTAATGTAACGTACATGTATTTTTAATTACACATGTTCGGTCACAATCCAATTAATAATTATAATAATAATAAATACATCCTTTTTAAGACTGCACTTCACATTTGTTCCAGCACTGTGTACAATGTCAAGATTAAAACTGAACTTTTACAAAATCAAATGTAAATTTAAGAACAAGACATCACAGTTCAAAAAGTTCATCTGACATTTTACTCTCCTTATTTGGCCATGCAGATATATATCTAGAGCATCTCATTTTCCCCTTGATGATCTATCATAATCACTGTGTTGATCTTGTTAGGAAATAAATAAATGACATTCAAAAAGGTATCTGTAAAGATCAATTATGATAGATAATTGATCTTTATTGAAAGGGCACATTTTTTCTATCATAGTTGATCTTTACAGATATATTTTCAATGTAATTTATTTGTTTTCCTTGATCACACTTTAAAACTAAGTGCTTACTATAAGAGCAAAATTTGGCAAAACTGCAATTTTGCCTTGACTATCACTCATACAGCACATTTAACAACAATTAACCAAGCAAGATGAAAAGTAGGAAAAAACATGAGATTATGCATTATTGACTTTTTTGGTCCAATGGGATAAAAACATGCTGATTCACAAAGAAGAAAAAAATATGGAATAAACATCATCATATTATAGAGAAAGGAAATGCACAGCTAATGATGTTACACCTGAAAATTGCAATCTTTTTACAAACACATTCAATTTTGTATTGTAAAAAAAAAAATAAAATAATAAATAAAATTAAAAATCATCCAACAGATGGAGATGAAGCAATGAAATTAGGAGAAAATATAAATAACTGTATCTTTGGTTATTTGGTCACATTTTCATTTCATTACAGTATAATAGTATAATTCAAAACTAAAAACCCACCCAGCAGGTTTAGATTTAAAAAAAAAAAAAAAAAAAAAAAAAAAAAAAAAAAAAACCGCTGAAGGACATAGCCTTATTTTTGATATAATATCTTGACGGAGCACTTAACATGCACCTGTGTCTCTTTGCTTCAACATATGTACGTATATCAAATAGTCAGCCCCGACTAGTACTAGATTGAAAAAGTATATCGTTTTAATCAACATTTCAATGATACATACTAGTTACAACAGACTAGTGCTAGATTGTAAAAGAGTATAATATTGTTTTAATCTAAATTTCAATGATACGTATTAATAAATACTAGTTACAACGGGAGTATGTATCAGTGGGACTTTTAAGCGGTTGTGCCTCAATATAAATAATTACCCTCTTGTACTCGGAATGTGGCAAACAATGGGTAATGAGTAGTTGTAATTGATTTTTCCTACAATTGACACTTCAAACAATTTTAGAATGATTTAATACTTGGACTGCAGAGAAAATACAAGCGAGCATGTAAGCAAATACATAAGTTTAATTATTCCACTGTTCAAAGTGCCGGCTGTGGGATGAGCATATCCCCATCATTCATAATGTTTATGCAGTCAAAGAAAAATAACACTATCTGTGGTTAAGTGCTGACAATATATTCTCTGAACTTTTAGGGTGCTTTCCCAGAGATTTAGATCGATCTAAAGATTAAGTTTNATTTACCTGGAGTGTCCTTCTATAGTGTGTAATGGCTCCCCTTTGAGCTGAAGCCAAAAAAAAATATATATATATAATAAATTCTAATATTCTCCTACAAGATATATCAAATGCAGGCGAAAACTCTTTAACATAAAAATTTTAATTTCTCAAAACCGAACAATCAAGTTAGGTTGTGTAATGTGAAACTTAACTGACATCAAAAAGTGAAAACAGCTAGATGCATTTTTTTCTGTTCTTTTATATTTTCTTATCTTTTATATCCTCTATATGCATGTACATATACTGTTCTGTCAGCACTAAAATGCTTAAAACAAAATTATATCAAGAAATGAATAATAATATCACAACATGGATGCTGATTATTTCATCAATCAATCATCAATTTCAACAATTGTTTTACAACTATGCAATCTGGGAAAAAAAAAACCTACATGCTGCTTTCAATGGAATGAATTGTTTTCTTAGGTGTAAATATAAATACAATGTGTATGTATAATAAATAAATAAATAAATAATTAAATACTCACAGGGTCCCACAACCTTACTGTTTTATCACCAGACCTAAAAAATATAAACAGTCTAATGTAAATAAATGTCAACAGCATCCTTTTGTCAAAGATAATTTTGAAAGTAAGAGAAAAAGGGTGGGGGGATATTAAACAGTAAATGCACAGATATGCAACTTGACCTGAAGCAGAAAAGAAGAAAAAAAGTGCACTGATTTACGGGACATCCAAATTTAGGTACTTGTACTCATAAAAAACTTTGTCCCTTATCCAGGCCAGGATACAAAAAACAACTGTAGATGTAAATATTTATACATATTTGTTCATGCATTAAGCCCCCGTCACACTTATTCGGAATCAGCAGGAATCAAGCAGAACCAGCCGGAGTGACTAAATTTAAAATTTCGTACTTCATTCGGGAAGAAATTTCAATTTGACCTAAATTCTTGTAAGAATGCCGTTGGAATACTCGGAATGTGCTTGAATCTGCCTGGAATGATTAACTCTCAAATGCAGCTCGAATGTAGTTGGAAAACTAGGAATATAAATAATGCTGTCAGAACGCGGTCAGAATATTTAGAATACACTTCGAATACAGTACAAGTGTAGTTCGATTGCTGGCTGAAATAGGATTGAGATGCATTCGAATTGCATCCTGGCTCATTTTAGCAGGATTTGAAGTGTCTTGCCATTTGGGTTCTCCCTCAAATGTGATCAGAATGTTTCGAATGTTGTAGGAATGCCATGAGAATATTTAGAATACAGTCTTAGTGCAGTTATAATACTATTCAAATGCCATTCGATAATATTCCACTTGGAATGCACTTTGAAAGTTTTTAACGTGAGCAAAACATTCGGGCTGGTCAAAATATTTGGAATGCACTATGAATTTTTAGAATGCTCCTCGAATATCCAGGAACGCACAAAGAATTGTCTTTCTGATGGCATTCTTGCTCATTCCGCCTCTAGTGTGACGGGAGTATTACCACCTGCCCCAGAAATAATTTAGGCTTTTTATAACTATATTGAAAAATAACTATGCAATGCTATTTCATATCTATCATGGTTATTTAATTACAATTTTAGCTTTATGTTAAATCATTTTGAGTCACATATCATGTATCACAGCAAACTTATCAGGGATACATTACATTCACACACTGAAAAATATTATTATGGAAAAAATCACAGTGAATAAACGTGTGTACTGAAGTTACTGGCTTAGATTACAGTCAAAGAACTTGCTTTCAGCTGGGAACTTTTTTTCCCTAAATTTGTCATTTGAGAATTGAATTCAAACTATTTTTTTTTTTTTTGGGGGGGGGGATGTACTTGTTTATATTTGAAAAAATTGGATGCTCTCCAAGTGTATTCAACAACAATCTTATCACTGTGGAGCCAGGCATATCCTGTTTTCAGTAAACAGCAAAATTACAATGATAATAAGACCACAAATGACACAATTGTTCATGTCAGTGGTATGATAGGACTGTTCAAGTAAACCGCATCTCTTACTGGGAAAAGGTTCACTCTGCTTCAAAATCTGATCTAGGTTAAGCTGTAACATCATGGTAAAAAGTTCCACCTTAAAAAAAAAAAGGACTCCCACCCCTATGGAATTGATGCTACAGGCCCGACTGTTCACGTTTTTATAGGGGTTACGCATAAAAATTAATGTTATATGAACAAAACAAACATATTGATGATCTTCAATAACAACTGTTTTGAACTTTGAACTTGAACTCTGTGGACAGAAGCAAAACCAGTACCAAGGTCATCTAAACAACCCTCTATGTATAAATAGCAGCTGCTACATTGATTCCTCAAACCACATAAGAGGATTTCAACTTTGTGCATTTCAAGTCATAAGAAGACAAGATGGTTTTGGCAAGTTTCATATTTGCATTTCTACTTGTATCAGAACTTGGCACTGACAAGGCGTTTAGTCAGGTGTCATCAAACGCTGTATGCTCATGCCAAGAAGCATACACTTTTGAAGACGGCATGACAACAGTTGTCCTGCAACTGCCCAAGTCCAGCACAACAGTTAGCACTGGTAACCAAAGTCTCAGCGAACTTGACAAATTAAAACAAAACTACCAAAAACAAGCACAGATGATATCTTCGCAGGAACTTTTATTGATGCAGCAGGCTAAGCAAATTCAGCAAATTGAACTGGAACTCCAAGATCTGAAACTGTCCATTTCTAAATCACCTGCCGACTGTCAAGATGTGCTTGTGTCAGGCAATTCTCCCATACCAGACTCTCAGATTACGGCATCGTCCATGTATGATTCAAATCACGGCCCTGCTCACTCTAGATTATATGCCAACATGGACCAAAATGTTGTCGGATCCTGGTCAGCTCGCATCAATGACAACAACCAATGGCTGCAATTTGACTTTGGACGTGTAAGAAAACTGACAGCCATTTTGACCAAGGGAAGAAATCAGTATGCTCAGTTTGTCAAAACATACCAAATTCACTATGGCAACAACACTTTGTTGATGAAGGACTACAGAGATGGAACTGGCTCAGTCAAGGTAACTGATCATTAATTCTTATCTGTCACACCCTATAAAAATGCCAACCCAAGTGTTTTTATGGTTGGAAATGTGTTGTATATTTTGTGATGTCTGTAACATTTTTTAATCATTTCATGTTCACACCTCTTCATGTTAAGATCAGCAGTCTGGTAACATTAACACTAAACCAGTGGCGGATCCGAAGATATTTTCTGACAGTCTTCCAAATTATCTTTGTTGCTTCATCCTCCATTTTTGACCGTCTTCCGACAGAAAAAAATTAGATACCCATCAATGTAAACTTAAAAATCTGACCGTCTTCCGTAAGACCTAGAAGATGGCCTAAATCCGCCCCTGTAAACCTTAAAGAAAAAAAGTTGATAAATGTGCAGAGGTGCAGTAGACAAATGCATCATTTTATGAGATACAGAAAAAGTTTAGACATATCAAAATTGATGCAAAACGAACAATAATCCAAACAACAATTTGCAGGAAAGTATGCTCGCTACCTGTAACATTGTACATTTTTTTAAAAAAGCAGCATCATGTAGCAGAAATGAAATAAGCTAAAACATTAATTGTTCTACTTTCAGATCTTCCAAGGCAACATTGACTTGGACAATATTCACGAAAATGTTTTAAACCCTCCTGTGTATGCTCGCTACCTGCGTATTAAACCTCTCACTTGGTTCAGGCACATTTCTATGAGAGCCGATGTGCTGGGGTGTTAGCAATTTAAAGACATTACATTACTATTATAAATGCACATGCTTATATAATACCACTTAGTCTTAAATTTATGCTGGAAATGAGAAAGATATATACATAATATGAAGTGCTATGCAATGTTAACACTGACACCTTGCCTTATGCTGGTAAAACTGTAGTGGGGTCAGTTAAATTTTATGAGCATGCTCAGTTGGTGCTTTGTATGGGCAATTAGAAAGATGAATGACGCTGATAGCTCCAAAGATATAAGTCAGCTTAAAAGTTTTTGGCACTTATAAGCGTGCCATCAGACATTAATTTGTATTTGTACAACGATTAATTGTAAGACTGCAATGTTATCATTTATAATTTTTATTTTAATTCATGAAGAAAAAAAAATGACAAGCTGTGTTATCCACTATAGTAACTATTATCATAATGCTTAAATAAATAATTTATAGCTTAAAACAAAACCAATATTTAATTTTTTTGTCTTTTATCAAAAAAAAGGAGAGAGATAGAGAGAGAGAGAGAGAGAGAGAGAGAGAGAGATTTAATTTACTGACCCTGAGGCCAGCATATTTCCAGAGCTGGAGAAGCAGACCACCATTTAATAATAATAAATAAATAAATAAATAAATAAATAAATAATATGACATTAATAATGATTATTTCTTATGTATCCTGGTTATTCATGATCAATTTACGGTAAATCTTAATGTTAAATCATTTTGAGTCATATATCATGTATCACACCAAATTTATCAGGGATTCATTAAATTCACACATTGAAAAATATTATAATGGAAAAAATCCACAGTGAATTGTTCACTGGTGATGGGTGGCGACAGTTGCCGGAGATTCCAGTCCTCACATCTGTTGCACCGGGCCCTGGGAGACATCCCCTGCTGAGTGTCACCTATGTCACTGTTGACAATCCATAATCAGTTCACCTGAAGGGGACTTGCGACAAGGTCGAAATGTCGTGATCGCCGTTTAAAAGTAAGATCCAGTAGTTGATTAAAATTTCTCATTATCTCAAAACAAATATGTATTTAATGACAACTGTCCTGAAAATTGAACCAGTGGACAGAATCAAAACCAGTACCAAGGTCATCTAAACAACCCTCTATGTATAAATAGCAGCTGCTACATTGATTCCTCAATCCACAAAAGAGGAATTCAAGTTTGTGCATTTCAAGTCATAAGAAGACAAGATGGTTTTGGCAAGTTTCATCTTTGCATTTCTACTTCTATCAGAACTCGGCACTGACAAGGCGTTCAGTCAGGTGTCACCAAATGCTGTATCCTCATGCCAAGAAGCATACACTTCTGAAGATGGCACAACAACAGTCGTCCTGCAACTACCCAAGACCAGCACAGCAGTTAGTACTGGTAACAAAAGCCTCAGTGAACTTGACAAATTAAAACAAAACTACCAAAAACAAGCACAGATGCTATCCTCACAGGGACTTTTACTGATGCAGCAGGCTAAGCAAATTCAGCAAATTGAACTGGAACTCCAAGATCTTAAACTGTCCATTTCTAAACCACCTGCCGACTGTCAAGATGTGCTGGTGTCAGGCAATTCTCCCATACAAGACTCTCAGATCACTGCTTCATCCATGTACAATTCTGATTACAACCCTACTCGTTCTAGAATATACACCAACATGGACCAAAATGTTGTCGGATCCTGGTCAGCTCGCACCAATGACAACAAACAATGGCTGCAATTTGACTTTGGACGTGTAAGAAAACTGACAGCCATTTTGACCAAGGGAAGAAATCAAATTGCTGAGTTTGTTAAAACATACCAAATTCACTATGGCAACAACACTTTGTTGATGAAGGGATACAGAGATGGCACCGGCTCAGTTAAGGTAATTGTAGAAATTCCAATCTGCTACAATACGTATCATAAATTGTCAACCAAAGTGTTTTCTATGGTTGTAAATGAGATGATAATTTGTGATGTCCGTAACATTTTTTTAATCATTTCATTGAAAAAAAACAGCAATTTAATATATGAATATCAACATATTTCTGCTATCATGTTTTTCTGTATCTGCCACTTGCAAATTAGTTTATACCTCTTTATTCTTTAAGATCAGCCATCTGGTAACATTAACGCTAAACTTTTAAGAGAAAAAAGTTGACTAACATGCTGAGGTGCAGTAGACAGATATAGAATGTAGATTAAATAAGATATATACAGATATATCATTTTATGGAATAAAAAAAGTTAAAACATCCAAATCGATGCAAAATGAACAAAAATCCAAACAACAATTTACAGAATAGTATGCTCACTACTTATATCATTGTACATTTTATTTAAAAAAAACAGCTACACGTGGCAGAAATAAAATAATCTTAAACATTAATTTTTATACTTTCAGATCTTCCAGGGCAATATTGACTTGGACAATATTCACGAAAATGTTTTGAACCCTCCTGTGTATGCTCGCTACCTGCGAATTAACCCACTCACTTGGTTCAGGCACATTTCTATGAGAGCCGACGTGCTGGGGTGTTAGCAATTTAAAGACATGACATTACTGTTATAAATGCGCGTGCTTATATAATACCACTTAGTCTTAAATTTATGCTGGAAATGAGAAAGATATATACATAATATGTAGTGCTATGCAATGTTAACACTGACACCTTGCCTTTGCTGGTAAAATTGCTGTCAGGTCAATTAAAATTTGTGAGTATGTTCTCCTGGTGCTTTGTGTGGGCAATTAGAAGTATACATTGGCCCTGATAGCTCAATAGATATCAGTCGGCTTAAAAGTTTCTGGCACTTATAAGCATTCCATCAGACATTAATTTGTATTTATACAATGATTAACTGTAAGACTGCAATGTTATCATTTATAATTTTTATTTTAATTCATGAAGGAAAAAAAATGACAAGCTGTGTTATCCACTATAAGTAACTATTATCATAAAACTTAAATAAATAATATAGGTTAAATCAAAACTGATATTTAATTGTTTTTGTCTTTTATCAAAAAAAAAAAAAAAAAAAGAGAGAGAGAGAGAGAGAGAGAGAGAGAGAGAAAGAGAGATTTAATTGACTGACCCTGAGGCCAGCATATTTCCAGAGCTGGAGAAGCAGACCACCATTAAATAATAATAAATAAATAAATAAATAAATAAATAAATAAATAAGTAATATCACATTATTTCTTAAGTATCATGGTTATCATATATATCATATATATATATCATATATCGTGTATCACACCAAATTTATCAGGGATTCATTAAATTCACACATTGAAAAATATTATAATGGAAAAATCCACAGTGAATTGTTCACTGGTGATGGGTGGTGATGGTGGCCGGAGATTCCAGTCCCCACGCCTGTGTCACCGGGCCCTCGGAGACATCCCCTCAGCACTGACAAGGCCTTTACGCAGGTGGCACCAAACGCTGCATGTTCCTGCCAAGAAGCACAAACTTCCCAAGATGGCATAACAACAGTTGTCCTCACTAGTGGGCTGGATTTGGTCTTAAAGTGCAATTTAAGTTCACAAGTGATCTTACACAATCTGAAACATTACAGCAGTAGTCTTAAAATGGACTGAATCTGCTTTTAAGATCAAAAATGATCTAACATCTACTTAAGTGGTCAAGCAGTTTCCTCCCCTCACAATGTGGGATACCTCCCCTCACAATAGAGGACACCTCTGCTTACAATAGGAGATTGTGTAAGGGGAGACAACTTAATTGGCTGTTAGACCAGAAATAGTCTTACTCATGGTTTAAGATCATGTAAGACTATTTGTGAACTTAAATTGCACTTTAAGACCAAATCAAGCCCACTAGTGCCTGCAACTGCCCAAGTCCAGCACAGCAGTTAGTAAAACATACCAAATTCACTATGGCAACAACACTTTGTTGATGAAGGGTTACAGGGATGGTATCAGCTCAGTAAAGTAATCATCTAAATTCCAATCTGCCACAACCTCGAAAAATATCAACCTAAGTGTTTTCTATGGTTGTAAATGTGTTGATAATTTGTGATGTCCGTAACATTTTTTTAATCATTTCATTGAAAAAAAAACAGCAATTTAATATATGAATATCAACATATTTCTGCTATCGTGTTTTTCTGTATCTGCCATGTGCAAATTAGTTTATACCTCTTCATTCTTTAAGATCAGCCATCTGGTAACATTAACGCTAATTCTTTAAGAGAAAAAAAGCTGACTAACACGCTGAGGTGCAGTAGACAGAAATAGAATGATATATCATTTAGATATAGACAGATATATAATTTATGGAATAAAAAAAGTTGAAACATCAAAATTGATGCAAAATGTACAATAATCCAAACAACAATTTACAGAATAGTGTGCTCATGCTGTTTCACAATCAGGGGTACAAAATAGGGGTCACANTTGGACGTGTTAGAAAACTGACAGCCATTTTGACCAAGGGAAGAAATCAAATTGCTCAGTTTGTTAAAACATACCAAATTCACTATGGCAACAACACTTTGTTGATGAAGGGATACAGAGATGGAACTGGCTCAGTCAAGGTAATCATTAAAATTCTTATCTGTCTTAACCTTATAACATGTCGACCCCGGTGTTTTTTATGTTGTAAATGTGTTTAAAATTTGTGATGTCTGTAACATTTTTCAAACATTTCATTGAAAAAAAATATATCAATTTTATAAATGAAAATCAACATATTTCTGCTATCATGTTTTTCTGTATCTGCCTCATGCAAATTAGTTTATACCTCTTCATTTTTTAAGATCAGCCATCTGGTAACATTAAAAAATTGTTGATAAATGTGCTGAGGTGCAGTAGACAGATATATATAGATACAAAATTGACGCAAAATGAACAATAATCCAAACAGCAATTTAAAGGGCAGTATGCTCACTACTCGTAATATTGTCCTTTTTTTAAAAGCAGCCACATGTAGCAGAAATAAAATAATCTAAAACATTAATTGTTGTACTTTCAGATCTTCCAGGGCAATATTGACTTGGACAATATTCATGAAAATGTTTTGAACCCTCCTGTGTATGCTCGTTATCTGCGTATTAACCCACTCACATGGTACAGTCACATTTCTATGAGAGCCGATGTGCTGGGGTGTTAGCCATTAAAAGACATTTTACTCTCTTAATACACACGCTCATAAAATACTGCTTCGTCTTAAATTTAGAATGGAAATGAATCTTAATTTCATAATAGGCAATGCAGGGGCAGATCCAGAGATATTTTCTGAAAGTCTTCCAAATTATCTTTGTTGATCCATCTTCCATTTTTGACAGAAAAATAGATTAGATTAGATACCCATCAATGTAAACTTGAAAAATCTGACCGTCTTCCGGAAGACCTAGAAGACGGTCTCAATCCGCCCCTGCAGTGGTCTGCAATATTACCACTGACACCTTGCCTTATGTTAGTAATTGAAAAAAAACTGCAGCCAGGTCAGTTAAAACATGTGAATATACTCGATTTCTGCTTCTTATCGGCCATTAGAATAATACACCCACAAGGCTGACAGCACAAAAGCACTGATAACCATTGTTTTAGACATTAACTCGTTTGGTATGGTTAAATGTAAGACTATAATGTTATGATTTCTTAGTTTTATTTTTATCAGGAAAAAATTAATAATCTATATACCATATCATGTTACTATAATAAAATAGTTGCTTCAAATAACAGCTTAAATCTGTCTTTTATCAATTAAAAGAGAGAGAGAGGGAGAGAAAGAGAGAGAGAAATAGAGAGAGAGAGAGAAATTTAATTTACTGACCCCGAGGCGAGCATATTTCCAGAGCTGGAGAAGCAGACCGCCATGACGGTCTCCCGGTGTCCTGCTAGCGTGTCACGGAGGGTCAGAGAGACATCTGGCGAAAGAAATAACTTTGTTTTAATAACTTTAATAAACTGCATAGTTCTAAACTGGAAATGAATTTCTTAATTTGCTTTCCCCTATCTGATCTTTTTCTTCTGCCTCTCTGTTTTTCTTAAAGCATAATTTTGTGTAGTGATGAAATTGCTTTACTCGGTGTACTTTCCATATATACATGCATTAAAACAAACAAAAAAAAAGTTCCATATACTACGAAATATCTTACATTTTGAGATTCTATTTTTGTGGCCAAGCAAATTATAAACCCCCCCTTAATCTGGGCTTCAGTGGTGATAAATTGCTGGGAACTAACCCCTGCTGTTTCCTGTACCCAGGAATGAGACTGCAATTTAGTGAAAAAGTCAGAAAATATGGCGTGGGGTTCAGGGACCACCTATCCCAATGATATTTTTGGCTCCCATAAAGTTGGAAATCAGACAAAAGTCAAAAAAATCTCATCCCTGAGTAATACCCCCAAGTTTCATAGTTTTGTGTATTAAGTTACTGCAACAGGCAGAGACACACTGAAAGCAGAAGCCAGTTTCTAGCATCTGAAACTCGGGGTGCACAAAACTTACCTGTGGTCCCAAATCGGGCTCTAAAATTCCACAGTTTGACCAGGTTGTCATTACCACATGTTGCTAGAAGATACTGCACTTCACCTGTTGAACTAAGAGTGCCTGAATCAAAATAAATACAGTTTATTTCTCCAGTGTATTCTAAATATCAATAGCACGCAGGATGTGTAAATTTTGTTAGCAGGATTGAATGAAAAAAATTATATTATATGAAATAAAATTCTATTAATGACATCAATCAAAATGTTTGTTGGTTTGCTAGATACTTTAAAAAAATATCTATTGAAGAATTCATAATAGTACAAAGTTGCTTGTTGCTTTTCTGAAAAAACTAAAAATTGAACAAAAGATTTGTAATGGACTGTGCAGAATAGGTAAGGTTGAGCTAGCCAGTGTGCACTGTTTCCATGGGGACTCTCGCATAATGCAATCAAGTTTAAAGCCAGTTAGTCCTCAGATCATTTGTTCTGAATACGGCCTAACTCATTCTGAACTGCCAGGAAGACTAAAAACTTACTGCCCGCTCCAAAGGTTGGTGAAAACTCGCAGCACATCACCCCCAAGTCATGCCCCTCGAGTTCATACCAAAGACACGGCCCGTGGCCAAATTCGGCATCCCAGGCACGGAGGTCCCCATTTGAGGACCCTGAGACCAGAAAGCCACTACAGGGGGTATAGGCAACTGCATTCACATAGGCTGTGTGACCCACAAGAGTTCTGGGGGAAAGAGGAGGAAAAAATTTCATTTGTTACATGTACATAATTTGATATGGTGAATGAAGTGTTTCTTGCAGAAATTTGTGAGTCTGCTTCTCATTGGAATGGATATAATAATATCAATTATGTCTATGGAAAAAAAATCTCAACCAACTATTAGTATTCAGCAAAACTAATTTTTTAGACATACGATGAATTAAATTACAAAAAAATATATGCCCAGTGTACATTTTATGAGGATGTTTCCAGTATTAACTAATAAAGATTAGCTTCGGGTAAATCCTGATACTCGATGTCACGATCAGTATATATACGGATACTGATGCCTTGTGAGATACCTGTGTAGTTTTTTGGTTTTCATGTCCCATATCACCAGTGTCTCGTCATCACTCCCCGTGACCAGCCAGGAGGAATTTGGGGAGAACCTGAAGAAAAACAACCATACATGGTAGGGGACATCAGTTTTTATCATCATTTTCACAAGTCTACAAAGCGTAAACTTTTTCCAGCCAACACCCCCCCACCCCCCTTCAGAGTAAGTTTAAGATAAAACGCTCAAACTGATGTCCTTGAAAGCAATATGGATCTTCATTTTTATGATTTTTCAAAAGCGTACAAAGGGCTATGTAGACTTGTGAATATGATGATAAAAATGGATACCCCTTACCTGAGTACTTATTTATTTACTGTGGAAGGTTAAACAACCTTAACCTTGAATGTGTAGGCAAGAAGTAATGACATTTAAAAACCTGCCTTACATTTCCAATTGTATAAAAACTCACAGACTAATAATCATAATAATAAACATTATAAATATAATATACCTACCTACAAACCCTGATGCCACTTTTACTAGGATGCTCAAACGTTCCTTTCTTCTCTCCGGTCTTACTGTCCCACAGTATCACCTTCCCGTCTGTGGAACAAGACGCCAGCATTGTCCCGAATGGAGAAAAGACACAGCAATGTACATAGTATCCATGTCCACATAATGGCGAGCAGGGGTACTCGGTGAAATCTTCTGTGCTCCACAATCGGACTGTTTTATCTCCAGAACATGTTGCGAGGGTCTTGCCGCTGTAAGCCACCCAGTTGACGTCACTTTGGTGGAGGCTGATGGTGTGAATGAGGTTGGCGACGGTGGTCATGGCTTTCTGTAATGTGGTAAATATGAAAGTCCAATGAGTTACTTCCACTGCTTGATCATTTTCATTAAAATTAAAGTTTGTCTACACTGTACATGTGCATCAGAAGGCTAGCTGAATGTCACAAAAGTCGGTGATTTCGATTGCTCAACATCTGTGCCTTATGTTATAGACGCGTTTGGGACGACATCAAGTTTTGTAGTCACTATGTTTACATATTGTTTTCAGTGTAAATGTAATTCTTGTATTTACAATAACACTTTTAACATATCCAAGTTTCCGGGTCAACTGACCTTTTAGCTGTAATAGCACAGTCGGGATCAATGGTAAAATTTATGTACAACCTACCTTTGCCTGTGAATATTTGTTGTAAACTATCTGCTTGCAATTCTGTGATTAGATCAGATATTGCGAAACGGTATAAGTCTGATGCAGTGGTCACCTGACGGTCTAATGTTTACGGTGCCATCTTGAACGGTAAGTACTATCGCGCGCTAAAAGACGTATACCGAAATGTTCAACAGAAACACAGCATTACTCGTCTTATCTTACGTATTATTGGGAATTAAGAATTAAAATACAATGTGTCATATTATAAATATCATCTTCAAATTTATTATCTATCTTACACAAAACATTAACATATTTACTTGGTAAATAAGAAATATACAAATATACGCGCGTTTCTTTAATCTAAATATCTGTCCAAATATCAAGTTTTTTCAGCTGGTATATACCTCGGCATCTAAACAACCTACATGTTGATAAAGGGTTAACATATCTTGGCGAAAAGGCAATTACAAGTTGCTTAATTTATTTTTGTTTAAAAATTAAATAGTTTTGATTAAATCTGAAACGAGGAAAACAATATGCAATGATCTTGATTGTGGTTGCTGAGATCGCTGAGTTAACTTAGTTAAAATTGCAACAGTTGTGTCACTTGAATACTGATTGTTTCTTATAACACTAGTTGGCCTTCACGTATCATTTTCATGAGGACAGTAGCAATTTCTAATATATTATTTTTTATGCTTTGAATTGTTACCTCATCACTGGGATATCTAGATTTTTAGGTCATATATGAAAACAAATATATGTTTAAATGTAAGTTTTCATTTTCATATATATAAAATGCCCTTAAAATGTCAGTGTATGGTCCCACTGTTGTGAGAAGTGACTCGGCAGTGGGACTGAACATGGCACAATATTTATATCTGTGTAACTTATTTACTTATATGTCTTATGTAATTGTCATTAATCGTAATTATCAATGTCATCAAACAGCCATGTAAACAGCTATGTAACGGTGGTTTTAAGTTCTTTAAAAACATATTCTTTTTGTGTAACATGTTTATAGTATGTTTATGGTAAATNATCAGGGTCAATGTATACTTCTAATTGCCCATACAAAGCACTAACTGAGCATGCTCATAAAATTTAACTGACCCCACTGCAGTTTTACCAGCATAAGGCAAGGTGTCAGTGTTAACATTGCATAGCACTACATATTATGTATATATCTTTCTCATTTCCAGCATAAATTTAAGACTAAGTGGTATTATATGAGCACGCGCATTTATAAAAGTAATGTAATGTCTTTAAATTGCTAACACCCCAGCACGTCGGCTCTCATAGAAATGTGCCTGAACCAAGTGAGAGGTTTAATACGCAGGTAGCGAGCATACACAGGAGGGTTCAAAACATTTTCGTGAATGTTGTCCAAGTCAATATTGCCCTGGAAGATCTGAAAGTACAACAATTAATGTTTTAGCTTATTTCATTTCTGCTACATGTAGCTGCTTTTTTAAAAAAATGTACGATGTTACAGGTAGCGAGCATACTTTCCTGCAAATTGTTGTTTGGATTATTGTTCGTTTTGCATCACTTTTGATATGTCTAAACTTTTTCTATATCTCATAAAATGATGCATTTGTCTACTGCACCTCAGCACATTTATCAACTTTTTTTTTTTCTTTAAGGCTTACAGGGGCGGATTTAGGCCGTCTTCTGGGTCTTACGGAAGACGGTCAGATTTTTAAGTTTACATTGATGGGTATCTAATTTTTTTCCGTCGGAAGACGGTCAAAAATGGAGGATGAAGCAACAGAGATAATTTGGAAGACTGTCAGAAAATATCTTCGGATCCGCCACTGGTTTAGTGTTAATGTTACCAGACTGCTGATCTTAACATGAAGAGGTGTGAACATGAAATGATTAAAAAATGTTACAGACATCACAAAATATACAACACATTTCCAACCATAAAAACACTTGGGTTGGCATTTTTATAGGGTGTGACAGATAAGAGATAACAGATCAGTTACCTTGACTGAGCCAGTTCCATCTCTATAGTCCTTCATCAACAAAGTGTTGTTGCCATAGTGAATTTGGTATGTTTTGACAAACTGAGCATACTGATTTCTTCCCTTGGTCAAAATGGCTGTCAGTTTTCTTACACGTCCAAAGTCAAATTGCAGCCATTGTTTGTTGTCATTGGTGCGAGCTGACCAGGATCCAACTGCATGATTGTCCATGTTGGTGTACAATCTAGAGTGAGCAGGGCCGTGATTAGAATCCACCATGGATGATGCCGTAATCTGAGAATCTGATATGGGAGAATTGCCTGACACAAGCACATCTTGACAGTCAGCAGGTGGTTTAGAAATGGATAGTTTAAGGTCTTGGAGTACCAGTTCAATTTGCTGAATTTGCTTAGCCTGCTGCATCAGTAAAAGTCCCTGCGAAGATAACATCTGCGCTTGTTTTTGGTAGTTTTGTTTTAATTTGTCAAGTTCACTGAGGCTCTGGTTACTAGTGCTAACTGTTGTGCTGGTCTTGGGCAGTTGCAGGACGACTGTTGTTGTGCCATCTTCAGAAGTGTATGCTTCTTGGCATGAGCATACAGCGTTTGGTGACACCTGACTAAACGCCTTATCAGTGCCGAGTTCTGATACAAGTAGAAATGCAAAGATGAAACTTGCCAAAACCATCTTGTCTTCTTATGACTTGAGTTGCACAAAATTGAGGAATCAGTGTAGCAGCCGGTATTTATAGATAGAGGGTATTATAGGTGACCTTGGTGCAGGGGTTTATTCAGTCCACTGGTTCAAAGTTCAGAACAGTTGTCATTATATATATATTTGTTTTGAGATAATGAGAAATTTAAATCTACTACTGGATCTTACTTTCAAACGGCGATCACGACATTTTGACCTTGTCGCAAGTCCTCTTCAAGTGAACTGATAATGGATTGTCAACAGTGACATAGGTGACACTCAGCAGGGGATGTCTCCCAGGGCCCGGTGCCACAGATGTGGGGACTGGAATCTCCGGCAACTGTCACCACCCATCACCAGTGAACAATTCACTGTGGATTTTTTCCATTATAATATTTTTCAGTGTGTGAATTTAATGAATCCCTGATAATTTGGTGTGATACACGATATATGATATATATGATAACCATGATACTTAAGAAATAATGTGATATTACTTATTTATTTATTTATTTATTTATTATTATTTAATGGTGGTCTGCTTCTCCAGCTCTGGAAATATGCTGGCCTCAGGGTCAGTCAATTAAATCTCTCTCTCTCTCTCTCTCTCTCTCTCTCTCTCTCTCTCTACTTTTTTTTGATAAAAGACAAAAAAATTAAATATTGGTTTTGTTTTAAGCTATAAATTATTTATTTAAGCATTATGATAATAGTTACTATAGTGGATAACACAGCTTGTCATTTTTTTTTCTTCATGAATTAAAATAAAAATTATAAATGATAACATTGCAGTCTTACAGTTAATCATTGTATAAATACAAATTAATGTCTGATGGAATGCTTATATGTGCCTAAAACTTTTAAGCCAACTGATATCTATTGAGCTATCAGGGTCAATGTATACTTCTAATTGCCCATACAAAGCACTAACTGAGCATGCTAATAAAATTTAACTGACCCCACTGCAGTTTTACCAGCATAAGGCAAGGTGTCAGTGTTAACATTGCATAGCACTACATATTATGTATATATCTTTCTCATTTCCAGCATAAATTTAAGACTAAGTGGTATTATATAAGCATGTGCATTTATAATAGTAATGTAATGTCTTTAAATTGCTAGCACCCCAGCACGTCGGCTCTCATAGAAATGTGCATGAACCAAGTGAGAGGTTTAATACGCAGGTAGCGAGCATACACAGGAGGGTTCAAAACATTTTCGTGAATATTGTCCAAGTCAATGTTGCCTTGGAAGATCTGAAAGTAGAACAATTAATTTTTTAGCTTATTTCATTTCTGCTACATGTAGCTGCTTTTTTAAAAAAATGCACAATGTTACAGGTAGCGAGCATACTTTCCTGCAAATTGTTGTTTGGATTATTGTTCGTTTTGCATCACTTTTGATATGTCTAATTTTTTCTATATTTCATAAAATGATGCATTTGTCTACTGCACCTCAGCACATTTATCAACTTTTTTTTTTCTTTAAGGCTTACAGGGGCGGATTTAGGCCGTCTTCTGGGTCTTACGGAAGACGGTCAGATTTTTAAGTTTACATTGATGGGTATCTAATTTTTTTCTGTCGGAAGACGGTCAAAAATGGAGGATGAAGCAACAAAGATAATTTGGAAGACTGTCAGAAAATATCTTCGGATCCGCCACTGGTTTAGTGTTAATGTTACCAGACTGCTGATCTTAACATGAAGAGGTGTGAATATGAAATGATTAAAAAATGTTACAGACATCACAAAATATACAACACATTTCCAACCATAAAAACACTTGGGTTGGCATTTTTATAGGGTGTGACAGATAAGAGATAACAGATCAGTTACCTTGACTGAGCCAGTTCCATCTCTATAGTCCTTCATCAACAAAGTGTTGTTGCCATAGTGAATTTGGTATGTTTTGACAAACTGAGCGAACTGATTTCTTCCCTTGGTCAAAATGGCTGTCAGTTTTCTAACATGTCCAAAGTCAAATTGCAGCCATTGGTTGTTGTCATTGATGCGAGCTGACCAGGATCCGACACGATGTTGGTCCATGTTGGCGTACAATCTAGAGTGAGCAGGGCCGTGATTAGAATCCCACATGGACGACGCCGTGATCTGAGAGTCGGATATGGGAGAATTGCCTGACACAAGCACATCTTGACAGTCAGCAGGTGGCTTAGAAATGGACAGTTTGAGATCTTGGAGTTCTAGTTCTATTTGCTGAATTTGCTTGGCCTGCTGCATCAATAGAAGTCCCTGCGAAGATAACATCTGGGCTTGTTTTTGGTTGTTCTGTTCAAGTTCGCTGAGGCTCTGGTTACCAGTACTAACTGTTGTGCTGGTCTTGGGCAGTTGCAGGACAACTGTTGTCGTGCCGTCTTCAAAAGTGTATGCTTCTTGGCATGAGCATACAGCGTTTGGTGCCACCTGACTTAACGCTTTGTCAGTGCCGAGTTCTGATATAAGTAGAAATGCAAAGATTAAACTTGCCAAAACCATCTTGTCTTCTTATGACTTGAAAGGCACAAACTTGAATTCCTCTTGTGCGGTCTGAGGAATCAATGTAGCAGCTGCTATTTATACATAGAGGGTTGTTAAGATGACCTAGGAACTGGTTTTGCTTCTGTCCACAGAGTTCAAGTTCAAAGTTCCAAACAGTCCCAGCAGGCATAGTTGCATTGGATCAACGTTGAAAACAGGTTGATACGTTGAATTGCCGTTGATCTACCTAAATTCAAAGTTAAATCAACGTTGATCCAGCCACGTTGACTCAACGTTGTATTTTGGTCAATGACACAACCTTGCAGTTATGGATTGTAATTTAAAATATTAATTATTGAAAACGTGATACTTTGTTTATCAATACTGTAACTAAATTTATCAAAATAATAACAAAATGGTTTTAAAGTAAAAGTGACAGTTGTTTTGTGTCTTTAGTTAACTAGTGAATTTTCTTAACTTGTTGTTCAGAAATACATTCGAACTGCTTGCAAGGTGAGCTAACACTAGGATGAATAAGTTGCTGTAAATGTTATGGAGTTAACAGTTCTTGGTAACCTGTTATAGATAGACAGGTGGAGGTGACTGTTCTGACGTTGATACAACGTTGTTATCTGAGGTTGACACAACTTTCAAATCCAACGTTTATTCAATGTCTTTTCAACGTTATGGTTCAACGTTGTTTCAATGTTAAAACAACATAATTTGCCCGCTGGGATTGTTTTTGAAGATCATCAATATGTTTGTTTTGTTCATATAATATTAATTTTTATGAGTAACCCCTATAAAAACTTGAACAGTCAGGCCTGTAGCATCAATTTCATAGGGGTGGGAGTCCTTTTTTTTAAGGTGGAACTTTTTACCTTAATGTTACAGCTTAACCTAGATCAGATTTTGAAGCAGAGAGAACCTTTTCCCATTAAGAGATGTGGTTTACTTGAATTGTCCTACCCTACCACTGCCTTCTGACATGAACACTTGTGTCGTTTGTGGTCTGGCTATCATTGTAATTTTGTTGTTTACTGAAAACAGGATATGCCTGGCTCCACAGTGATAAGATTGTTGTTGAATACACTTGGAGAGCATCCAGTTTGTTCAAATATAAACAAGTACACCCCACCCCCCTCCAAAAGAAAAAATTGTTTGAATTCAATTCTCAAATGACAAATTTAGGGATAAAAGTTCCCAGCTGAAAGCGAATTCTTTGACTGTAATCTAAGCCAGTAAATTCAGTGAACATGTCTATTCACTGTGATTTTTTCCATAATAATATTTTTCAGTGTGTGTGAATGTAATGTATTCCTGATAAGTTTGCTGTGATACATGATATATAACTCAAAATAATTTAACATGAAGCTAAAATTGTAATTAAATAACCATGATAGATATGAAATAGCATTGCATAGTTATTTTTCAATATAGTTATAAAAAGCCTAAATTATTTCTGGGGCAGGTGGTAATACTCCCGTCACACTAGAGGCGGAATGAGCAAGAATGCCATCAGAAAGACAATTCTTTGTGCGTTCCTGGATATTCGAGGAGCATTCTAAAAATTCATAGTGCATTCCAAATATTTTGACCAGCCCGAATGTTTTGCTCACGTTAAAAACTTTCAAAGTGCATTCCAAGTGGAATATTATCGAATGGCATTTGAATAGTATTATAACTGCACTAAGACTGTATTCTAAATATTCTCATGGCATTCCTACAACATTCGAAACATTCTGATCACATTTGAGGGAGAACCCAAATGGCAAGACACTTCAAATCCTGCTAAAATGAGCCAGGATGCAATTCGAATGCATCTCAATCCTATTTCAGCCAGCAATCGAACTACACTTGTACTGTATTCGAAGTGTATTCTAAATATTCTGACCGCGTTCTGACAGCATTATTTATATTCCTAGTTTTCCAACTACATTCGAGCTGCATTTGAGAGTTAATCATTCCAGGCAGATTCAAGCACATTCCGAGTATTCCAACGGCATTCTTACAAGAATTTAGGTCAAATTGAAATTTCTTCCCGAATGAAGTACGAAATTTTTAAATTTAGTCACTCCGGCTGGTTCTGCTTGATTCCTGCTGATTCCGAATAAGTGTGACGGGGGCTTAATGCATGAACAAATATGTATAAATATTTACATCTACAGTTGTTTTTTGTATCCTGGCCTGGATAAGGGACAAAGTTTTTTATGAGTACAAGTACCTAAATTTGGATGTCCCGTAAATCAGTGCACTTTTTTTCTTCTTTTCTGCTTCAGGTCAAGTTGCATATCTGTGCATTTACTGTTTAATATCCCCCCACCCTTTTTCTCTTACTTTCAAAATTATCTTTGACAAAAGGATGCTGTTGACATTTATTTACATTAGACTGTTTATATTTTTTAGGTCTGGTGATAAAACAGTAAGGTTGTGGGACCCTGTGAGTATTTAATTATTTATTTATTTATTTATTATACATACACATTGTATTTATATTTACACCTAAGAAAACAATTCATTCCATTGAAAGCAGCATGTAGGTTTTTTTTTTCCCAGATTGCATAGTTGTAAAACAATTGTTGAAATTGATGATTGATTGATGAAATAATCAGCATCCATGTTGTGATATTATTATTCATTTCTTGATATAATTTTGTTTTAAGCATTTTAGTGCTGACAGAACAGTATATGTACATGCATATAGAGGATATAAAAGATAAGAAAATATAAAAGAACAGAAAAAAATGCATCTAGCTGTTTTCACTTTTTGATGTCAGTTAAGTTTCACATTACACAACCTAACTTGATCGTTCGGTTTTGAGAAATTAAAATTTTTATGTTAAAGAGTTTTCGCCTGCATTTGATATATCTTGTAGGAGAATATTAGAATTTATTATATATATATATTTTTTTTTGGCTTCAGCTCAAAGGGGAGCCATTACACACTATAGAAGGACACTCCAGGTAAATATTTATATATTAATAGTCATTTTATTTCCAGTTTTCCATTAGAGTTTATTTTAGAATAGTTTAGTTTTAGCAAGGGAAGCCCTTTAACCAGTGGCTTATTAACAGAACTGCACCTAACAAAATACAATGAAGGCAGCCAAATATATTTTTAACATTTTGAAATGTATGTATTTATTTGTTGTTAATCAATGAATGATAGTTTGATTTTGAAAAACAAAAAAGTACTTGTTTTTAAAGGGATAATAACTCTTCGTTTTGGCCAAAAAATGAATTTTCCTGGAGTAAACAACAATTTTCCCATACTTACCAATGGTTAATAAATCCATTTTTACATTCAGAGTTAGTCCCTGGTTTTTTTTCTAAAACGTTTGTTTTTTGTTAAAATCTCTTAAGAGATTATAACAGAGTATAGTCATCAATGGGGATCACGTGATCTGAAGACAAGCTCAGATATCAGAATAATTGCTATAACTGCTGTTTTTGTCGTAAAACAGAATACATTATATTTCTATGAGTTATTTACAATGTTTTTATTGTGAAATATAGATCTCATACGAAGAGTTATTATCCCTTTAAGTGAATGGATGATTGTTCAGTGTACACAGTGGACAAACAAAGAGGGAAAAGTCATGCTTCGTGATTCAGTAAATCTGATCTTTTTTTTCCCCCCCCCCAGATATGTGACATGCTGTGCCTTTTCTGGTGATGGTAAATTCCTTGCTTCAGGATCTAATGACAAGACTGTCAAAATATGGAAAATAACTTCAGAAGAGGAACTGACAGGTTTGTATATGATATAATCTGCCCATAGGCAATTTCACTACCCAGGTCCATAGGTTGGGGGGGGGAGGGAGTTAGAAGGAATCACCCTTTTTGCCATGCAAGACCTCTGAATCAAAATTTATGTATATTTTATATCATGTTCAACTAAAAGGGTAAAGAGGTGCACTCTTTAAAAAAAAACACCTTTTTTGACTTAGAAAATCCTGGCTACAACTACTTGGCCCATCTTGGCTTAAAACAAGATTCATAATTTGTTTATCCTGTCCCTGTACCTTCAATGGGCCAAAAATATCAAATTTTCATCTTATAATCTCAAAATTATACATCCACATAGCTTTTGTAGTGCTTTTACTGCAGAGAATAAAATCATAGAGTAGCCTGCTTTTTAATTTAATTTGTTACTACCACTCAATAGGCATGTTCTAATTCTAAGAAATCAGTATCTGTAAAATGCACAATTTTTGAAAAGATCATATTTTAGTTTGTTACTACCACTCTATAGGAATGTTCTTATTGTAAGAAATCTTTGAGTTCAAAAGTACACTTAGGATCTGTAGAATTCACCATTTCCTCCCATTGAAAATATCGAGTAAATTCCCTATTATAATTCCGCTGCAGACACAGCAACATATGTAGACCTATTAGGCAGTGAAGAGGTCTTGGCACAGAACAAAAAGCCCATCGAACAGTGGACAGTGGAGAATGTGGTTTCTTGGGTGCAGGAATTGGGACTTGACCAGTATGCTGACCGCTTCAGGAAACATGCCATAGATGGGACAGAACTGGCTATACTTACACAGGAGGCACTGGAGAAAGATCTGGAAATAGGTATGCAAGGGCTTGAATGGTTGTAAGAGGGTATGGATAGTATTTAAGCCCTAGAGTTGCATCTTTATGCATAAATGGTTTTAAGAGGGTATGGATAGTATTAAAGCCTGCTAGTTTCATCTTTATACACATTTCATACATAATGTAAATGTATATGTGTAATACCTTTGATGACAAGTTGATGGTCTTTGCAGAGTGGTTAAAAAGAGCAATAACATTTTAAAAATCATGATTGTGCCACTTGCAGCTTTTCACATGACTGTGTAGTCTTTTATTGGAGTGCCATTGGCTCCCACAGGGGTAGGAACAGTTGGTGGATGCATCTCTTTGGGGCTGCTTCCAGAATTTGTAAAATAACAAGCTGAAATGAAATCCCAAGAGTAAAATTGTTTCCTGTTTGTGCTCTTTTTGGTGCACATTTCATACATTATATGGTTAACTTTAATGTCCAATAGCTCATTCGGAACAGCAGACTAACAGATTCGGGGGATCAAATGTGGCCAACACACTTGAATGCATGTTGCATAATCCCACAGGGAATTTGTTAAGTATCTAATTAGGAATTCAGTGGCAAGCTTTTTAGTGGGTTGTCATTTTTGATCTGTAGATCTGTATGTCCGCTGTTTTGAATGTGCTCCAACTGTTTTGATATGCACTTCAAATTTACTTGTCAAAAATTCATACTGTTTGTATTTGTTTCAGATGCACTCGGCCACAGAAATAAAATATTACGAGCAGTGAAGCAGGTTATGGCGCACCCCATCATACAAGAAAAAGCAGCATCAGGTGAAGAAAATCCAAAAAGTCTTTAATTTGTTAGTTTTTAGGATACATGTAAATTTGGGAAGTCATGGGGTTTTGTGTGTTTTTTTGTGTGGTTTTTGTTTGGAAGCTGTGTGGATGAGCATGTTAAGATAAGAAACAGTTGTGTTGCTGAGCTTTTGAAGATAAGAAAAAGTATTGTGTTGGGGGGAATAATATAATGAAACTATTACATATTCGGGCTCAGTAAGATATTAAGAAGAGAATGGTGTTAGATAAAGCAGTTGTGTGATCTTAGTTTGTTAGGTCTGTGCATTTATTTTAATTATCTTTCACACTTTCATGCCTGCAGGGTAACAAGTTGCTAATGTCAACATTTTTTAAACTATTTTCTAAGACCCCTGTAAAGCATCTTTATTTTTTCTTCACACCTGTATTCTGTAACAATGAAAATAAAAATTTTGAAAATGACAAGCTGGAACTAAATCTCGCTTGGTTAATTTTTTATTTCATGTTTGTGTACTTTTTGTTGCACAATCCATGTTGCACTATTAACTTCCTGTCATCTAGAATATTTGAGATGGTCCCTCACAAATACTCCCTCTCATTTGGAATAGAAGATAAATTTTTGTTCTCTTATATTCTTTGCAGAGAGTGATGTACCAGACGAGTATCTGTGCCCCATCACCAGGGAGGTTATGAAAGAACCCGTTATGGCTTCAGGTATAAAATGATTAAATGCAATAATGAATAGATTGTGAGTTTGATAATNGGCAAGCTTTTTAGTGGGTTGTCATATTTGATCTGTTTTGAATGTGCTCCAACTGTTTTGATATGCACTTCACATTTACTTATCAAAAATTCATACTGTTTGTATTTGTTTCAGATGCACTCGGCCACAGGAATAAAATATTACGAGCAGTGAAGCAGGTTATGGCACACCCCATCATACAAGAAAAAGCAGCATCAGGTGAAGAAAATCTAAAAAGTCTTTAATTTGTTAGTTTTTAGGATACATGTAAATTTGGGAAGTCATGGGTTTTTGTGTGTTTTTTTGTGTGGTTTTTGTTTGGAAGCTGTGTGGATGAGCATGTTAAGATAAGAAACATTTGTGTTGCTGAGCTTTTGAAGATAAGAAAAAGTATTGTGTTGGGGGGAATAATATAATGAAACTATTACATATTCGGGCTCAGTAAGATATTAAGAAGAGAATGGTGTTAGCAGTTGTGTGATCTTAGTTTGTTAGGTCTGTGCATTTATTTTAATTATCTTTCACACTTTCATGCCTGCAGGGTAACAAGTTGCTAATGTCAACATTTTTTCAACTATTTTCTAAGACCCCTGTAAAGCATCTTTATTTTATCATCATCACACCTGTATTCTGTAACAATGAAAATAAAAATTTTAAAAATGACAAGCTGGAACTAAATCTCGCTTGGTTAATTTTTTATTTCATGTTTGTGTACTTTTTGTTGCACAATCCATGTTGCACTATTAACTTCCTGTCATCTAGACTATTTGAGATGGTCCCTCACAAATACTCTCTCTCACTTGAAATAGAAGATGAATTTTTGTTCTCTTATGTTCTTTGCAGAGAGTGATGTACCAGACGAGTATCTCTGTCCCATCACCAGGGAGGTTATGAAAGAACCAGTCATGGCTTCAGGTATAAAATAATAAATACATTAATAAATAGATGATAAGTTTGATAATAAATTGACGTGTTTGTGTTTTTATTCCAGTAGCTCTACAGCAGTAAAGGATGAAGTGCAAATAAGAGTTCAAAAACTGATTTGCTGTATGCAAATAGCTTGTGCCAGACATTGATTATTTATTTTAAAAAAAGACTAAAATTTCTTTATTTTGTTACTTTATCAATCCAGCTGGCTGCACCACTGAGTGCAGTTCAGCAACAGTTTATTTACTATGTTGATGCCTGAAAACATACTAAACTTTAATTCTTCAGGAAAATTGACTCTTTTCTTTTTCAGATGGCTACACGTACGAGCGCAGTGCAATCACTGCCTGGGTGAACAGTGGGAAAACCTCCAGTCCTATGACCAATGCCACATTACCCAACATGACACTCCTCCCGAACCGAAACATGAAGATGTTAATACAAAGATACCTACAAGAAAGGAGAACATAATAATAATAAGGTTATTCACTGGATTGCTGGTAGTCTTTTATTACTAGTTAACAAGTTCAAATTTATATATACTGTAACAGTAACTGTAGTCCCAGAGACAAGTGGTTGTGGAGGTTATTTCCACTGGTGCATGGGTGTTGAGACCATTGTTACACCCCATTTCCATAGATTTTTAGATCGATCTATCCCTGTGGGGAGTCTCACTAGATTACTGTCAGCTTGGCCAGCTTAAGCGTCTGTCCCGCCTACTAAAAGCTGTAAAGGGGTAATTAACTATGGTGCCCGCTCGGCTGACTGCAATTTAGCGTGAACCCCCAGGGAGTTAGGTCGATCTAAAACTTATTCTTTAGATCGATCTAAATCTCTGGGAAAGCACCCTAAAAGTTCAGAGAATATATTGTCAGCACTTAACCACAGATAGTGTTATTTTTCTTTGACTGCATGAACATTACACCCTGAGCTTCAGAGCTAACTTGACACTAACCTCTTCACTGTAGCCTATCTTCATCGTGTCAAGTAACCTCTGACCAGATTCGATTGCCTCCGCCGCCCGCCAATCAAATTTAAAAGCCCGCACTCAATGACTCATTAAACGATCTAGCCAATGAACGCGAACGAGTCAAAGCGCGCTTTGTTCAAATCCGGACCAATCAAAGATAAGGCTGAATATCAGGGACTTGCCGTAACCTGTGGGCAGCACGCAAATTACATCGTCTCTCAGTAGATAATGATGCAGGGCCTCAAACTGCTAGACCCTATGGTTTCAATTCCGATTTACTCATATTTTGCAAAGAATCAAGAGATAACTTAACACATTCTTTTTCGTAGTCACTCGCCTTGCTTTCTTTGTGTACGGTAATACACTCGGAACTACTCGGATGTCTCCGCACTCGACAATAACTATGTTGTTAGTATGGAGCTTGCGGAATCAGCCGAGGATTGCCGATTGACGGTCAACCAATCAGCGTTTTCACCAAACTTTGGTGAAAAATTTTGAAACATGGATTTGATTGGCTTATATAAACTAGGTCAAACTATTTTCGTCAGAGGTTACTTGACACGATGGAGATAGGCTACAGTGAAGAGGTTAGTGTCAAGTTAGCTCTGAAGCTCAGGGTGGAACATTATGAATGATGGGGATATGCTCATCCCACAGCTGGCACTTTGAACAGTGGAATAATTAAACTTATGTATTTGCTTACATGCTCGCTTGTATTTTCTCTGCAGTCCAAGTATTAAATCATTCTAAAATTGTTTGAAGTGCCAATTGTAGGGAAAATCAATTACAACTACTCATTACCCACTGTTTGCCACATTCCGAGTACAAGAGGGTAATTATTTATATTGAGGCACAACCGCTTAAAAGTCCCACTGATACATACTCCCGTTGTAACTAGTATTTATTAATACGTATCATTGAAATTTAGATTAAAACAATATTATACTCTTTTACAATCTAGCACTAGTCTGATGTAACTAGTATGTATCATTGAAATGTTGATTAAAACAATATACTTTTTCAATCTAGTACTAGTCGGGGCTGACTATTTGATATACGTACATATGTTGAAGCAAAGAGACACAGATGCATGTTAAGCGTCCGTCAAGATATTATTTCAAAAATAAGGCTATGTCCTTCAGCTTTTTTTTTTTTTTTTAATCCTAACCTGCTGGGTGGGTTTTTAAATTATATTATACTATCATACTGTAATGAAATGAAAATGTGACCAAATAACCAAAGACACAGTTATTTATATTTTCTCCTAATTTCATTGCTTCATCTCCATCTGTTGGATGATTTTTTTTTTTACAATACAGAATTGAATGTGTTTGTAAAAAGATTGCAATTTTCAGGTGTAACATCATTAGCTGTGCATTTCCTTTCTCTATAATATGATGATGTTTATTCCATTTTTTTTCTTTGTGAATCAGCATGTTTTTATCCCATTGGACCAAAAAGTCAATAATACATAATCTCATGTTTTTTCCTACTTTTCATTTTGCTTGGTTAATTGTTGTTAAAAGTGCTGTATGAGTCATTGTCAAGGCAAAATTGCAGTTTTGCCAAATTTTGTTCATATAGTAAGCACTTAGTAAGCACTAAGTGCGATCAAGGAAAACAGTTTTAAAGTGTGATCAAGGAAAACAAATAAATTACATTGAAAATATATCTGTAAAGATCAACTATGATAGAAAAAATGTGCCCCTTCAATAAAAATCAACTTTCTATCATAATTGATCTTTACAGATACTTTTTTGAATGTCATTTATTTATTCCTTATACAAGATCAACACAGTGATTATGATAGATTATCAAGGGGAAAATGAGATGCTCTAGAAATATATCTGCATGGCCAAATAAGGAGAGTAAAATGTCAGATGAACTTTTTGAACTGTGATGTCTTGTTCTTAAATTTACATTTGATTTTGTAAAAGTTCAGTTTTAATCTTGACATTGTACACAGTGCTGGAACAAATGTGGAGTGCAGTCTTAAAAAGGATGTATTTATTAATATTATAATTGTTTTTATTATTATTATTTTATTATTATTATTATTATTAATTGGATTGTGACCGAACACGTGTAATTAAAAATACATGTACATAACATTAATGAGAACTAACATACTAGTACAGGCATTCAACTACACTGTAACACCAATGTTTTTTTTTTTTTTCTTTTTTTTTTTGGAAATCTTGAAATCAAATGTGCATTTTAACCTGCAAGTAATACTTCTATTGTTATTTATGCTGTTACGTTATTAATTATACAAGGATACTTGAAATGAAGTCATAGTTGTTGTTTTTTTATTATTATTATTATTTCTATCTCAGATGAGACAAGTGTACTAGTAGATTTCCAATATTGTTTAATAAATATGACATTGCAGGAATTAAATGCATTCTATACTCAGAAACTGGAGATTTCAAACCTTTCCTATAATTAAATGGAGAAAAAGGTTTTTATTTGTTTATTTATTTTTTATTTGCATGAGTCTCAATAAAAACGTTTGAATTAAATATTATCATTTCACAAATTATTCTCATCACAAGGATAGTTTTGTTGAATAATCATCCTGTGATAAAAGGGCAAGCAAAAAAGGAACAAAATGCCTCATATGACCATGAGCGTAATTTTTTACAATTATTATTATTATTATTATTTTTTTTTTTTTTTTTACAGACAGTGTGTCAATACAAATAATGAGTACAATTTTGTACATTTAGCCATTACCTGTATCTGCCTCGGAGTGAGCACGCACCTTTCACCTTTAACTCAAGAAATGTGTAACCTTGTGACTTATGTTCCTCAAACGAACAAGAATGAATCCCATGACTGTGAAACACAGTGAGATAACTAGAAAAAGGAACTAATGCGGGATTGTCTATTGAAAAATACAGATAATGTGTATGTACATGTAACCTCTTAAATAAGAATATTGCTCGCAACGTCACAGTATTTACCATCACCATCACGTTGATGTATATCACAGTACATGACAACACCAAGTTTTACGAAATGCAGTCCTATAAAAATTGGCTTGTCCGCGACCACGAGAGAATTGCATATTCTAACCCTCAGGGACCATTCCCACATATATTTGAATCGATCTATCTCCCTGGGGAGTCTCACTAAATTGCTATCAACTTAACCGGCTTAAATGTCTGTCACGCCTTGTAAAGCTGTTAGGGGGTAATTACCTTTACCTCATAGCTGATTCGGTAGGCGTGACAGACATTTAAAGATGCATACGAAGTCACTTTTTTGCCACAAAAATCGACCAAATGCCAGCATATAGTTTCAAGTAGTATAACTAAGAGAATCGCCAAATGGCATTGTTTAATTCTACCCGGAAATGATCTTTGAACGGATTTTTCTGCTAGCATTCTATGCTGTATGTCAATAGGGCAGAAAAGTAGGTCACGAAAGTAGGTTAAATTTCCGACCAAAAATTTAAAGAAAGGATCAGTCTAAAGGTCTTTTATGGATGATCGAGTGATCTATTCAGTTTTTCTCTTGGCGTGTCGAATTAATTTGAGTCGTATAAGAACTAGTAGAAGTGGTTTATACAGTATGTATGGGAATTCACGCTCCACCGATGCTCGGTTCGTATGTACATTTAAGCCGGTTAAGTTGATAGCAATTTAGTGAGACTCCCCAGGGAGTTAGTCCGGTCGAGATGGATCGATCTAAGCGTGGGAACCCGGTCTCAGTCTCTTATCCAGATCTCATTTTGACAGCATTATCTGCTGTGCAAAGGTCGTCTTCCTTTGTGTTCAGAAATTTCATATAATAAACTGTACACCGCAAACATGCAATACAATCTGGCTGTGACAAAGCAAGGAGTGGCCCTAGGAGTGGCCAAAAGGAGCCAATAGTAGGAGGCCCCTCTACGGGACCAACGGGCCCCGTCCGAAGGGGCCCAATGGGTCTAGTATAGTGTCATTGAAAAAATGATTTGGTCTGTCATAGGCTTTTTGTTATTATTGCCTAACCTTTCCCTCAAATAACTGCATGTGCATTTTTTTTTTTTTTTTTTTTTTTTGTTACTAGAGCATGGCTTACTTTATTTTAACTTTATTTTTCTTTATCAAGAGAGTAGCCACATAAGTTTTCATGGAATTTACCCATAATTATAACCACTCAGATGATCCTACGACTGATTGTGCATAGTTATGTAACATTCCCATCAGAACAAACTTGAAAGTGATTTTATAGCTGCTACGTACGCAACCAGGTTATACAATTAGATAATAAACATAGCATTTTTAAAACATCAAAACGATCATTGTGTGTCGAGCTACAACCAGCACTAGAAACTAGCCGTGACATTAGGAGAAAAGGTTGGTTAATTGCCATAGAATCTAATGTACATTACATCTCAACTGAGTAAAATAATTTTACTAAATACATGTTAAAATAACTTGAACTATAATTAAATAACCAATCTCCTTCACTGTATGTTAGGGTACCCCAGATTCCAATGGGCCTGCATGTACGTTTAAGGCTCTTTCTCATTGAAAGAAGAACAGTTTTATAATATGTAAAACTTGCCTCATTGTTATTGAAAAAGCATACAGCCACAATTTATCTCCAAGGGTCCCCCAAATTTGTATATTTGATTATTTTTTCCCTTTTTTTGTTCAGAACTCGGATGGCAATGAACAAATGCATACTCATGGCATTGTTTGCTGTTGTCTCTGTGATACGCATAGGGATACTAAATAAGGCTCTTCCAGGGGTATCAGTGATATATATTAGCAAAGGAAAAGATAGTTCCCAAGAAAGGACAGAACAACCGCAATTTGTTTATCTCATCCAAGGCTCATCAAGACACCCTATTCCCGGCCTTAACGTTTCACCGAATCGAGAAATGATTTGGCTGACTTACAGAGACAAAACGGTGGGGGTGAAATATAATTTCGATGCTATTTTCAACGGGTTCCACCGCCACACAATTTCCTTCATGTTGCCATACATCACCGATTTAGATCACAAATCATGGTTTTTCGCGCAGTGGTTTGTCATTCACAATTCTGCAATGTTTTATAATTCACACCGTGTCCTTTGCAATGCGGTGTACGCAAAGAACTCGAGATCACACCGTTCTTATAACCCCAAGGAACATTACGCCGAGTCTGGCGATTTCCGTATATCGCGTGATTATTTCAAAACGTGGTTCGACAAGAACAACTTAGTTAAAACCACCGACGGGGAGAACATAAACTTGCTTCAAACTTTTAAGAGACAGGCCATGTATTTGGACATTCCAGGGAATGCCAGCAGAAAGTACAGTATGGAATACAGAGTTTCCACAAAGTTTATAACCACTGCTTTCAATAAGTCCCATCCAGGTATTCAAAGGATTTTGCACTGGAGAAGTTTACCCAAAGTAAGGAATATTCTCTATGGGAGTGAGAAGGATGAACCTGACTTCATTCCAGATGTTTTCCCCTTGCACTGATTCGCTGTGTTCTTCGCCTTCTACGAAGAGACAGTACAGATCATGTAACCAGATTAATAATATTTTCTTGATTTTAATGGTCAGTACAAGAATTGAAAAGAAAAGTGTCTCTCCTCGCTGGACAGATCAAAAACGAAAGTCGGGGATAATTTTACTATAATATCCATGAATGAAATTTGTATTATTAAAATCTTGTAAAAATAGAGGCAATTGGTGAAATGAGAGCTCGAAAAGAGGTTTTTGCTTTGTGCTCAGCTGTTCTGTACCCTTTTACATAGGTGACATAGGGGCAAATGTTTTAATTCTCAGTTTTATTCTATATTCTATAAGTGTGAATCGTGTACTGTTCAATTTAAGTATGAAATACAAATATCGTATAAATACTGTATGTATCTCCTACACGTCTACGATACTGGGTAACAGCAACGGGTTATCATCTTTGAAAGTCTTTAAAAATATTCCTTTCTGTTGGATTACAATGGGGTGCTTTCACGTGAAAGGGGATGGATTTGTCTTATTATAACAAACAATTTAATTCTTAGCCGAAAATGACACTAAAACAGCGCTTATATCTGATAGATATACCTGTTTGCAGCTGTAGCTTATGGAAGAGAAAGCTCACAGAATGGTAATGCCATGTTTTTTGGTCATATCAGGTGATTATTTACGGCACACACACTAGAGAGAAAAAATTGCTCCTTGTCGCAAATTTTGATGGGTGGAGAATCAGGTTGTTGTGCATTACCATCGTTTCCTCAACTGCAGTACAAAGTATTATCTCCCATATGCATGAACTATCCAAATCATTTTATTTCGGGATGTAAATACCTGACATGCACTCTATTTTTTATAAAACAACAATGTGTAAATAAATCCTGTCATCTGAGTGTGTAATCAAAGATGTTATGACCCAATCCTGTTTCGTTAAGGCGTTTCCTTCAGACTCGTACGACAGCAAAACCACAGCTAGAGTTTAGTTTCGTTTCCCTATTTAGATTCGCCCCAGGACTTAGCGTAAATAGTGAAGATTTCTACTGATGACGTCGACGTAATGACCCGGTCACATGAATATTAAAGGAGACTAATTAAGTAAGCTATATCCGGTACCTACTTTTTAGTGTGTAATTCACAAAAAACGATTTCATGTTATCACAGTTTAACCGCCGATTCCGTATCACAGCGTGCTGCACCAACTCTGTGAAGTTAAGTGTACCCATTCCTGATAAGTTTGTGTGTTTAATCTTACATTTTCCAAAATTTATTAATATAAAGCAGAATACGATGCATATTATAGGAGGAAAGCCTGCTCACAAGATCGGCGCCATGTTGAAATTTACATGCCCATGTCCCAATGTTGTTACCCAGTATCGTGGATGTGCATATATATGTACAGAGAACAATCAGACCTTCGGTCTTGTAAATTATTTTAAACAGCAGTTCGGAAAAAGACATTAGGATCTCGATGCCATCATATTTTTTTTTTTTTTATTATTATTTTATTTTTTTTTAAATAAAAATCAATTGAAGTGAATTTATCGACCAAAATGAAATTGAAGACCATTGGTGGCTTAAGACATTCTCCCAAAATCTAGTAAGACACCTTGATATGAAGACCAACCCTTTTCCCGTTCCCCCTCCCCCACTCCACAAACACAGACAAAAGAACGATTCTAGTAACTTCTTGTCAAAATCGTTTTATTTTATTATTATTATTTTTTTTATTAATATGACACTAGTTTTTGTACTTGCCAAAATCGTGTTTTGAAAAATAAAATCGAATGAAACTTAGTCCAACCTACAGCAAGGCTAGATACCCAGGGGCCTTAAATCTACACCGTAATTTTCACCTTCCGCGATGAGTCAACCTGTAGGCCTAGGCCTACGGTAAACACTGATTGGCGGTCGTCTCGGTCTCGGCGCATGGCGAGAAGAGACTATCAAACCCTCCCCGGCTTCCACGGCGAAGGTTTCCTGGGAGCAGTAGACGCAAATCGCCGGTTGCCTCTTCCGTCCTCCATCCGCCCCTGTAATGTATGTCAAATAATACACTGACCCCCTCCCTCCCCCGAATATAAATGTACATGTGCAATGGCACACGTATAATATGGGGCGGCAAAGTAGTACAGGCCGGGGGGGGAAGTTTGTAGGATCCCGCCCCCCCCCCTTTTTTTGTCGGGAAAAGGGCCCCACTTTTTCAGGGTAAAAGGTCCATTTTTCCGAAAAGACCCCCCCTCGACCTTTTCTTTTCAAATTGCTGGCTACAGGCCTGTAGTATGTCATTTTATTCGTATAACCTGAAATTACCAAAGTTGTTGGTCAGACCATCATCATAATACAAATGTTATGACCCAATCCTGTTTCGTTAATGCGTTTCCTTCAGACTCGCACGATAGCATAACCACAGCTAGCGTATAGTTTCATTTCCCCATTTAGATTCAACCCAAGACTTAGACCCCATTCCCACAGAATTAAGATCGATCTATCCCTGTGGGGAGTCTCACTAGATTACTGACAGCTTAAGCGTCTGTCCCGCCTACTAAAAGCTGTAATGGGGTAATTAACTGTCGTGCGCGCTCGGCTGACTGCAATTTAGCCTGAGCCCCCAGGGAGTTAGATCGATCCGGATGGATCGATCTTAATTTCTAGGAATGCACTCTTAGCGTAAATGGCGGAGATTTCCATTGAAGACGTAATGACCCGGTCACATGAATATTACATGAGACTAATTAACTTATCCATATCCGGTACCCACTTTTTAGTGTGTAATTCACGAAAATTCACGTTATCGCTGTTTATCCGCCGATTAAATATCGCAACTCTGTGAAGTTAAGTATACTCTTCCCTGATCATTTTTATAGGTGTTTTATGTTACATTTACAATTTCATGCATATAAAGTAAAATACGATGCATATTGTAAGCGGTAAGCGAGTGCACGAGAGACGATTTCATGTCATCTCTGTATAACAGCCGATTCAGGATCTTAACGTACTTTCCCAACTCTGTGAAGTTAAGTGTACCCGTTCCTGATCATTTTTGTGTGTTTAATCTTACATTTTCCAAAAATTATTTAATATAAAGCAAAACACGATGCATATTATAAGAGGGAAGCATGCTCACAAGATCGTTGCCATGTTGAAATTTTGAAAAATCAGAATTTTAATCACAAATAACAAAGGGGGACCCCACAGGGGCCGACCCCCTCCCCATCCGTCCCCACCCCCATATTACACACAACCGGCTTTCACGGTAGAGGTCACCTGGTTGCGGCAGCCGTTAATCTCCGGTCACCTCTTCCCCCAACCACTCTTGTTTCCTTCCGCGAAAACGATTCTGGTCTCCTAGAAACAGGCCTACCCAACTACCAGACTCGACACCGAATGATCCTGAATTCACCGGTAGATCGGACCACACTAACCGTTTTCAAGGTGTACTTCAGTACGCGCTTCCAAGTATCAGGCGCGACACCGCTCTTGTATACGGTGTGATAGCGATGATTCTGAGTGGGGTTGGGTTTCATGAAAGTAATGCCTCCGGATGCGCATGCTTCAAGATTTTGATAAGATCTAAACAACTCGAGGCGACCATAGTCCCATGACATTTATTGTCACCGAAGTTAGTAAAGCCCCCTTTACACTGAACGGCGTCCTTTCTGCGTCCAGCAGTACGGCCCCATTTGAGAGTTGAAAAATTATAATACTTTACGGCCGACAACTGGCCGATCATTGAGCATTCATTCTGATACAAAAACGATGCTTGTGCCTCCTTATTAAGACCACAGTGATGCCAAATTTCATGGTCGCAGAAAGGATGCAGAAAGGACTCCGTCCAGTGTAAAGGGGGTATAAGCAAAACATGAAATGCTGTCGCAGTCAAAGTAACAAGATCATCAACAAAATCCTGAAATTTTTTGACCGTCTTCCATCAATGTAAAACTTGAAAAATTCTGATCGTCTTCGAGGAGACCCAGAAGACGGCCTCCATCCGCCCGTTTAATGTATGTCAAATAATAGACTGACCCCCCCCCCTTCCCAGAATATACATGTACAGGTACACAGGCACACCTATAATACGGGGCTGCAAAGTAGTACTACGTGCCCGTAGCCAGGGTGGGCGGCAGGTTTGTAGGACCCCCCCCCCCTTTTTTTTGCCGGGAAAAGGTCCCCACTGGGTAACGAATTTTTCAGGGTAAAAGGACCATTTTTCAGAAAAGACCCCCCCCCCCCACCTTTTCAAATTGCTGGCTACGGGCCTGTACTATATCATTTTGTTCGTATAACCTGAAATTACCAAAGTTGTTGGTCAGACCATCATGATAATTTTGATAATTTGCATACATGTATCATTTCGTATGGCCAAAGATTTTGCGATGAATAGATTCATATCTTGACTGCATTTTACTGTAACTTGTCAGTGCACAGTACTAGAAGAGAGCCACTGAACGGACGCAGGACAAAACGTACTGTTAAAACCAGGTTAGTACAGCTGTAATAGGGAGTTAGTTTGCACCCACTCGTGGCCAGTTGTGTTTTGCCTTATATATGAATTTATCAGAATAATTAGCAACAGCAGTATTATTGATACGCAGTTAACTAAAGAATAGTTACAGGTACTTTCTGTGATAGCATATACCTTTACCCTTTGAGGCAACTGACTTTAATAAGAATGTTGCATCCAACGCCACAGTATTTACCATCACCATATTGCTGTATATCATATTACATGACAACACCAAACATTACGAAGTGCAGTCCTATAAAATTGGCTTGTGCACTACCACGAGAGAAGTTGCAAATGGCACTTCTGGGCCTAAAATAGAGTTCAAATTCAAAAGTGTACACGATTCATTTATTATTTCTTAGAGTTTCTTTGATGACTTTTTTTTCTGCAGTCGTGGTTGTATATACAGTCCCATTAAAGCTATTCTCTTTACTTCTTACGGTAATGATTAGAAATTTATCTTTACGGTCTTACTAGTACGGTGTCTCCGTGAAAAAAATATGATACGGTCTGGCATAGGCTTTTTTATGTAATTGCTCTCAAACTAGTGAACATACATCAAAGTTGAAAATGACAAGTATGGAACGACAGAGCTTTTTTGCGACAAGGACATTGCGCACAATATTTCCCTTTAAACATCAAAGTTATCCCTGTGCGTTGAACTATACACTCAGCACCACGACTTAGCTTTGATAAGAGGAGATAAGGTTGGGTAATTGTCATAGAATCTGACGTAATTTGCATATCAACCGGATGAATTATTTTACTGAACACATGTAATAATATATTGAAATTGCATGAGTGTGAATGGCTCATATATGTACCATTGAACTCATTTTCTAATTGACAATTATTTTTAAGTTTGATCCTATTAAAAATATAATTATGATAACTTATATTCGCCACGGTATGTGAGAGTATCACATAGGGGACCCAAGTTTGGAGACGTTTTCATTGAAAGAATAGCATTTTTTTTTTGTATTTTTTTATTTCTATAACATGTGAAATGTACCTCATTATTTTGTTATTTAAAAAGCGATGCTGGTTACCATACAGTCCCATATTACATTCACAGAAACCCTGGAATTGTTATATTTGATTATGTTTCCTCTTTTTCTTTTTCTTTTAATCAGAAGACAGATGGAGATGAAGAAATTCATACACATAGCTTTGTTTGCTGTTGTTTCTGTGATACTCATAAGGATACTGAATATGGAAATTTCGGGGGTCACAGTGACGTCAGTTAACAAAAGTAAAGACAGACCCCCAGAAAGGACAGTACTACCACAGAAAGAACTACCGCAGTTTGTCTACCTCGTCCAAGGAGCATCAAGACACCCTATTCCCGGTCTAAACGCATCGCCGAACAGAGAAATAATATGGCTGACGTACAGAGACAAAACAGGCGACATCTACTTTCCGAACAGCACTCTCACAGAAGGTCGTAACCGGCTGCTCTTGGAAGCGATTGACCGTGCATCTAAAAGGAATGACGGTGGCTACTTGTACTACCTATTTCTGGACGATGATTTGTTTCTAACTAATGAGAATGATACGAAACGCTGGTGGAGAAAAGATTTACCACGCAACCCTTTTGATCGATTTGAACTGTTTTTACTTGATTTTCAACCGGCAGTTGGGTTTCCAAGATATATGTTTAACATCCATGATGCTCCAGCCCCAGTGGGAGTGAAATATAATTTCGATGCTATTTTCAACGGGTTCCACCGCCACACGATTTCCTTCATGTTGCCATACATCACCGATTTAGATCACACATCATGGTGGTTTTCTCAGTGGTTTATCATACACATATCTGCGATGTTTTATAATTCAAATCGTGTACTTTGCAACGCGGTGTACGCAAATAATCCAAGAACTCACTGGGAGAATAAGTTGAAGGGAGCCTACACCGATTCTAACGATTTCCGTATACCACGTGATTATTTCAGAACGTGGTTTCACAAGAAGAACATGGTTAAAACCACTGACTGGAAGAGGATCAGCTTGCTTCAGACTTTTAAGAGACAGGCTATATATTTTGACATTCCAGGAAAAGCCAACAGAAAACACAGTATGGAATACAGGGTTTCTACAAAGTTCATCACCACTGCATTCAATAAGTCCCATCCAGGTATTCAAAAAATTCTGCGCTGGAGAAGTTTACCAAAAGTTAAGAATATCCTGTATGGGAGTGAGAAGGATGAACCCGATTTCTTTCCGGATGTTTTCCCCTTGCACTAACTCCCCGTCTTCTTTGTTTTCTACAAGAAGACTGTACAGTTAATAATAATTAGATTCACGAGATTCCTGAAGTGTTCAGTACATATATTGAAAAAAAAAGCTGGACAGTTATAAAACGGAAGTCGAGGATAATTTTAGTATTATATCCATGGATGAAATGATAATTTTTACAATCTTGTGAAGAAGACGCAGTTGTTGACTTTAGAGCTCGAAAACAGGTCAATACTCTGTTCTTAGTTCTGCACATGTATACATATAGGTGATAAAAGAGAAAATGCTTTAAGAATTTACTTGTTTTTTTTCATGTAAGTGTAAAATATGCATTGTCCAATTTAAATATGACACACACACACACACACATATAATGTATCTCTAGCTCTGACGTCATTTTATGCAATTGGAAAGATAACATAAATGAAGAGAAGACGGTTGAACTTATCTTTACTGATAACACAAATGAAGAGAAGACGGTTGAACTTATCTTTACTGATAACACAAATGAAGAGAAGACGGTTGAACTTATCTTTACTGATAACATAAATGAGGAGAAGACGGTTGAACTTATCTTTACTGTTATAATAGGGTTTATCAACAACATACCATACGATGTGAATATAAAGGTATATTAAAATAATAGATTATTTTTACATGTTCACCAATTTTGACGCTCACCGATCGGTGGAGGGGCAGTCACGTGTGATCTGGTCGAGCAGTACATGATGTCTAACAGTATCTTACAGATGCTGAGCTGATTTATGGTCCGACTTGTGCCGATCGCAGTGTGCCTCGGAGAGGCCCATCAAATAGGTGCATTAGAAAGCTCAGCACCCTTGTCACACACACACACACACACACACACACACACACACACATATATAATTGGTACATTAAAAAAATACGGAATAAACACAAAATGTTTGTGAGACTGACGTGACTCACGTTGTCTTTTTATGTGGAAGGGTCCTTTCTTGATGGAATGTTTGTCTTCTTTGTCTTCTTGTCATTGCTATGAACATATTTGTTGAATTTTTCCTTGAGTATGTTGTGTCTTTTCCCCATACGGTTTAGTTTGCCTTCCAAACGACCGACAACTTTGATTAGGCCGTCGAATTCATTGCGCAGTTTCTGAAACTGGGACCGTGAAACCGTCGTACTGTTCCCTTCGGCGGACAAACCTTCGTCTTTGTCCCTCGGTCGTTTGGTCAATACGATTCCTTTGCCTAAGAGAGTAATGACAGCGTAGCCGTGACCGCTGTTGGCGCCGCTGGTTCCGTTGCGATCCGTCCCGTTGTTAAACGAACTCCCCCCTGCAACGCACAATGACCACTGATCCCAATCCCCTCGGTTTGTTCCACCTTCGTACCCACCCCCGCCACCACTCCCACCGCTTCCACTAAAGCCAGTAGATCCACCCCCTCCCCCAAACCCTCCATCCGTTGTATGATAACCTCCACTTCCTCCCGTTCCGTTATTCAGAAACGACCGTCCGCCTTCAGCCTTCCCGAAGCGCTCGCGACTCCCAGAACCAGCGCCGTCTAGGTAGAAGCCGCCGCCTCCGCCGCCAAAACTGACTTGCTTCATCCACGATTTGTCGCGGCTGTCTTTACCAATGGCGCTCTTTACTTCGACAGTCCCATCGCAGGCCGGAAGTCGCTGCATTAAGTTATTCCTCCCCCCTCCTCCACCAGCCACTATAAGAGGTTCGTTGTCCTCTGTAGCTACAAATGTCCCACCGCCGCCACCACTGTTAAATCCGTATTCATTAAAGCCGCCCATTTGACCAATGAGGATTTTCAGTATAGTTCCTGTCGAAAAAAAAATTAAAGAATGCGTATTACAAACAAATAAATAATAATAATATAATATGATAAATATACATTTATAAATACAGAGAGACAAAATGGTATTAATTTTGCAACAGATACTAAGTGTAGAAAAATAAGTAACAATTCTGTAAATTAGGTACAACTTCAAATCGAATAGTCAGAAGCAAGCATTCTGCTCTCCCTGGGTGCCAAAACGTTCGAGAAAGACGTGACATTTTCCTTCAAGTTGCGCTAATAAGGATCATATTCAAATGTGAGTAAAGAAGTAACTCTCTTTTTTTTTTTTTTTTTTTTTTTTTTTTGCTTATAAAAGCTGTTCATATTTCGCCGTACCTTTTGTCAGGTTAAATGTGCCCTGAACGAATGCGCCGTGACTACGTACTTTACTATGCCTGTCTGTGCCTCCTGCTGCTCCTGAAGAACGGGAAATACTTTGTCTTTTATTAAACAGTAATTGATCACTCTTTTACTAGACAAAAAACTTCATATGCCTTCTACATAAGATTATAACTTTGAATGCATAAACACTTTTTTCTTCTTGAAAAAAAATGTTGTAATTTTTCAAAAATCAAAAGTGAAAATGAACGCATGCATTTTTACCAAAGACGGTACTAATCATACATAGAGGTTCATTCTTGAATACCATTTAGCGTAACAGATTATGAGGAATCGGTAAAGTATCCAAAACTTGGAAATGAGTACCAACATTAGCCTTCCATTAGGTTATTAATAATTTTTCTTTTTCTTCGAAAAAAAAAAAACATTGCTCAATATAGAGATGCAGTAAGTCAAAAAGCTGCTATTATAATATATATTAAAATCCATGTTTCCTACCGGCAGCCTGTATCATGTATTGTCCACTGTGAGGGACTGAAAAGTACTGGATACCGTCACGTAGAGTGACCAGTCCGTCGTGGTCCTGCCCAGTGTAGTGGTGTCCGAGGTCCTTAGGCCCAGTGCGTCCTTCGGCGCCTAAATTGGTAAATTTTGCCCTCCATTGTCTATCTGTAATAACATTACTATGGATTACGCAGCAAGACAATGGAATGTGACTTATTGTAAGCGTTTAGGGAGGAATTTCATTTTAATGATTGTTATCTTGGGGTTTGTTTCACAAAATATTTTTAGTCCGAAAATTAGTCTACTTGTATTAGGTCAGTTTTTTTCTCTCAATTCATGCCGCATATCTGTCAGATTAACAGAAAATAAATGGAAAAAATGCTTGATTTTTCGTAAAAATTTTTATCATTTAATTATTTTATCATATTTTAGAGGGGAGAGAGCTACCCAAGCTAAGAAAATGCCACATGCCCCCGCTATGCCACCCCCTACACCAAGTTGATCGTTGTTCTTTTTAGTTTTTATACACCGATAAGTTAACAAAACATCAAAACGACTATTATATAAATAAATTATTCAATGAAATGTTTAATTTCTTACATTCGCAGTGTCTGCCATCAAACTTATTAGCACATAAACATAGGTAGTTGGGCTTCGTGTCCACGCACGTTGCCCCGTTTAGACAAGGGCGACTGGCGCAGCTGTTGTCCACTGAAATAAGACAGAAGCAATGAGGAGGAACTGCGCATGTTGCAAAGGAAGAAACAGAGGCCGGTCTACCGCGCTTCTCTGTAACGTGTTTTATTACTCAGGTCGCAAAGAATGTGTGTACTTAATGGAAGTGGAAGCTCCCTACATGTAGCACAGATTACAACACTTTACACTATATTCATCCCTTTCAAAGTCTCTTTTGTCATCAAACTTCCCGTTGAAAGCTATGAGTAGTAAGAGACGAGGTTTTGAAGCCCCTTCCAGCGAGGGGGAAAGGAAATGTATAGTGAGCAAAGAAGCGTAAAGGAGGGGGGTTTGAGGAGGTTTTTTGTATGGTATTTATTATGTAATTGTATAGCGAGCAAAGAAGCGTAGAGGAGGGGCTTGTATGGTTATTTTTAGCTATATCTAATTTCAGGAGTTATTGGAAAAAAGTTTTGGATTATTTATTCATTGAAAGGGCAATTTGGAAACTTTTTTTTAGAAATGCATTTGGTGCGCCCGCACCCGTCTCGTGTTTGTGAGTATACATCTGAATGCGCTAAGGCTTGCATGAGCTAGAAACCTCTTGAAAATATTTTTTGAGAAGTTTTATACATCCACAGAAGAACGCGTTTGGTGCCCGTGCGTCTGACCTTGTATGTAAAGCGCATTAGGTCATTGAAAAGAAAAAATAAATACCGCTGATCCTTGTATACATATTTTATTTAAAAGACACTAGATATCTAAGGGTTCAGTAGATACTCCATCTTCTAGCACTTTTCGTTTAGAATAGAAATAACTAAAGGCGTCTCTGTGTTGAAGATACGAATACATAGTATTGTTAAATAAACGTATCCCCCTATTGACGCCACTACCGCTTTGTTTATTTAAAAGTACATCTAAATACTTACTTTTATCTATGTTATTACTATTTCTATTGACCCCTTTGCAGCTAAATTTCGGGTCGGTGTTTTCCCCGAAACAGTAGTACGTCTTACTACAGAGACCAACGATACCGTCACCGACCCACTCGGCTTTAAACAACCCGGGCGTGCGTTTGTCGTAGGCTTCGTGTTCTGGGGTATCAGTACGCGGAAACCACAGATGTTTCTCGGCTTCGTACTGCGCTCTCATGTGAGGTTTAACTACTTCTTCTAAGCTTTCCGCCGAGAAGGCGATGTACGCGGAATCCGTGTCCATTTCGCAATATTGGAAATCGGACGGATCCACGAATTTCAGCATGAAGTCGTAGTAAAACTCTAACATGCGTAGCTTGGCGTACTGATACACCATCACGCCTATCTGAAGAGGAAGGTCGAATTTGATGATTTTTTTGTTAAGCTCGACCTCGTACGCGTTTTCGCAAATTTTATCTAAACGCCGAAAACGGTGACTGTTAACTTTTTGTGAGGCTTTTGCCTCGCCGCAATATTGCACATCTCGGTGCTTTTCTTTGTTGGTCACCGTTTTCCCGTAGCCCGAGTTGCCGATCAGCTTCATGGTGTCGGCGACGATAGCTTTGGTCTTGTCCCTGTCTCCCTCCCTGCGAGCGTCACTCACGGAGTTTCCGAAATGCTCGAAACAGGCTTTCGGGGTGTACTCGACTACCTGGTGGATGCGCGTCACGCGAAGACCGTGGTTTAGGTACCATTTCAAAAGCGGGGTCGCCAAAACAATTTTTTCGCCGAAAAAACTCCCGATCAACGAACGTCTCGGGACACTCATGATGCGGTTTTCTTCAGCGAAACGTTTCATGAAAGGACCGATGTCGTCGCGGGAAACGGTTGTGTTTTTAAAAATGGGCGGCATTTCGGAAAATTTTGGTCTAAGTTCGGGCGGGACTTCTACGTCGCACTCGACGAATCCAAACAGATTATCATTGCGAATTGCGTCTAGGATCTCGCCGAACGTGAGCCGATACTTGTGCTCTGTGGGAAGCGTGTATTGTGTCACGAAATGCTTCACTTCCCCGCTTTCGCGTTGAAGTTTTTTCCACTCACACTCCCACATTTCGACGAGATCGTAGCCGCATTCCCGAATGTACTGGCTATTAATTTCAGTTTCGATGCGTAAAGATTCCATAGTGACCTTTTTTGTGTCATTTATTTCTTTGTAGGTGCCATCTTTGTTTCGGTTTAAATGGCACCGATGACCGTGAAAATAACACCCGTGGTACTGATACACGGTCTGCGTCTCTCGACAAAACCCATCCACCGGTAGCTGACGGTACCCGACGCGCTTTTCCGTACCGTTGAACTGATGTCGAATGCGAATATTGCTCGAATGAGCGACCCAGTCTAACCACAACGTGGCCTCACGGCCTCGCGGGTGAGAATATTCACGCGTATACTCGGACTCTTCGCGTCTGCGTATAAACGTACCCGTGGGCATGGGTTGCATCAAACACCACAGGTACAGGGCATTAGCGTCGTACCCTACGATCTTTTTGCACAGCTTGGGAGCTTCGGATGTCGCCTTTCGAAGAAAGGTCTTATTCCTCTCGTGGTAGCGATGAAAGATGATGCTGGGACCGCCTACGATAGCGTTTTTTAGAAGGTAGTAAAGATCGCTGTGCTTATCGTCGAAGAGAGTGAAAAATGCGTCTCCTACGTTTTGAAACAGGTATTTCAATGTCAAACCTGGTACACTAATACCATCTTTAAACATATCAATACCCCTCTCAAGGTAGAAGGCGAACATTTTATCCACTGCTTCTAACATTGGCTCAACGTCTTTGTTGTTATACCACTCGAGGAAGTCGCGCATTGTTTGCATCTGGTTTTCATGCCAAACGCGTTGACACAATGCGTAATCCTCCTCAGTGATATTACTTTGTTTTAACTTCGAGTAAAACGCTTCGCGTGGAGGGAGACTTGCACACTCGAGTTTGTCCAAAGAGTCCATCCACTCGTAAGGGAAGAACCCCTTGGACTCGGCACACTCGAAAGCTTTTAAAAACTGACTATAGCTGCATCCGGGAGCCAAATAGTTGCAGATGTCTAAGATTTTTAGGCGTTCCGATTTTAACACCATGAAATTGTTGTTGCGTTTTACGACAAATTTCAAGGTGTCCAACAACAACGGAAAAAACAGCGTTTTCATGGCGTTAAGGTCGTAATGCCCACTGTTGAAACCTAATACGGGTAATTCCATTAAATATTGACTAAATCTACGGCTAAGTTTTGATAAGTAATGTTTGTTTGTTAAGGTTTCTTCATCTTCTTCCATGACTTCACTTTCCTGTATCGTTTTTTGAATGTTTTGATCTATTTTTTCGTTAAGTTTTTCGAAGATCCAGGCAAACTTGTTGGTAAGAAGTTTTTCAGCCGCGCGGCTTATATTCTGCAATATTTCTAGGAACTGCTGCACGGCTAGCGCGGGATTGTCCTCGGATACGATGCATTCCGGCTTCGTGTGACCAGGCACGTTGCTGCACACGCTGACGCTGAGGAAACGATGTTCGTGTTCTAAGCTCAGCTTTTCGCTGTGCTGCGGCTCCTCCGTACGGGGTAGCAGACACTCGATGTCGAAAGTCGCCCGATATCGATAGTA
>NW_019775616.1:80124-110026 GCF_001039355.2 Lingula anatina | reverse complement strand
TTATATTCCCTGTTATTTATCTTTTTGTTTAATTAAAGGTGCATATTTTAATGAGAAAGTAAAGTGTTTGCACATTAAGATTATTTAGAAAACAAAACAATAACAGGAACATCTGAATTAGTAAACACATTTGTCCTTACATGCCATTTATGTGATGTTTCCAATACCAGCCCATGAAACAATGACAGTGTAAGTAGTACATGCTATATTTATATGACTGACTCATGTTTTCCATCATACATAACAAGTCTCATTTCTGCCGTGCCGTGAGCATTTCTGCTGTGCGTAAGATTCGGAAGAAGTTAGGGTGGATCAAATCTGGGGCAAAATACTGCCAATAAGTGAAAATCATCAACCGCCCGAAACGAATGGAGTGGTGCCAGCGTGCCTTGGCAGTAAACGATCAGTTCAATGATGTTATTTGGACAGGTGAGTATGCAATGCATAGAGTTTTAATTCCCTAATAACGCATTACATGTAACCAGTATGTAAAATCTATGCGGGTAAAGGATCTGCAGTCGCATATTAATATTATTGGCGGGGAATTGGTAAAAAAAGATTTATTTAACGTAACGGCAGATTTAACTAGAATTTGTGCAATTGCAAAGTCACTGCATAAACATGAAGTGGATAAAGTGGACGCTGAAAAAAAGGCATGGACTGACGTCAATTTTACTTTTATTTAATCATTTCAGATGAATGCTCCGTCAAAATGCAGAAGAATGGACATTTCATGTTTCGCAAAGTCATTCGGGATTGACGAGAACGAAAACGACATTAGCGCTCCGCCCAGGCTCCGGCCCAAACCCAAACACCCATATAAAGTGCATGTGTGGGCAGGTAAGGAGCAGCGTTTGACACTCGCACTCGCCAGCTCGCCAATGCGAGTTAAAATTAAATCTGGCGAGTGAAAATTATGGTGCAAGTCGCCATTTTGGCGATTCATATCAACTTACTGTACTAGTATTAAGTTTATCGGCAAAATTTAGACTCAATTTAAGTCCGACTCGTATGCCAAAATTTACAGGGAAGTTCATGGGATTACCCTTACTGCTAACCTCGTTTTCACTCTCATAATCGTGATTGGTTGAAGTTGGGAAATTCCGTAATGATGTATTCACAGTCTCGCTGTCGTTTTTGAAAGCATCTAGCCTTCGTTTGCGCGCCGGATCTGTTTCGTTTCACTTACTTCTTGCGATTTTGCGCAGTTGACGCTTCCGGGCGAAAAGTTGATGCACGTGGATCATCAAGCTGCATGGAGAAGTTTTTAAAATGTGAGAGTGAGAGCATCGCAGAATCGGCTTCAACTTCAAGTGGTAAGTAAACAAAATCAAAGCAGAAACGAACTAATAGTCTGAGCTCTTTGACCCAACGCATGTTTTTGACGTTTTCTGATTTTTTTCCTGAGCGGAACAAAAAAAGAAAAAAGGGGGGAGGGGGTTAAATGCGTGCGACGTGTGTAGGGTAAGAGAACTTGAATTACCTAGCGCACACTATTACAGTACAGTGCAATACTATACAAATAATACAAAATAATGAATTTTATTTCAACTCGGATACAATTGAATCTTTTAACAATCTCGTTAGATTTTCAGCAGTTCACCGACTACATCTCCGTCAGAGCGACTTACAGAGTTCACCCTGAATATCACAAGTTCTCTAATAATAATAGTGCTTAATTTAACCTCATTTTAATATTTATTTTGAAACGAGTATTTCTATATATATATTTATTAAGACCCCATATCTGAATGGTCTACTTGTTTGTCCCAATTGTTGATTTTAACGTTGTTACATGTTTAGCTCTTTATCACATGTACCAGTAATTGATTATGTCTGACTCAGTGATTGTGTTGGCAGTCTTTAATAAACTTGACACTTAAAAATTGCAGGTACCAAACCAAAAACACCAAGAATTGAAAAAACTGATGCAGTGACAGTGATGAGGGGTTTGATGACTGTTATAGTGATTCAGATGAAGACAATGAAATGACTGAGAAGGATGTGGAGCAGTTTTTAAGACAAAATTGATCTTTATACTGACTTTTATCTCTTCATCGGTATCAGGACAATTTCCCCCCCGGCCGATTCCCCCCAAAGAATATATATTTATGTACAAATATATAGTAAAGAGCATGAAGCTTAAATCCTTGCATCTATTGTATGAATATTTCTTGGTGTGATGATGCAACTTAAAGATACAAAATATAAATTTCATTAAACAAATTATGTTCACGGAGTACAAGTTCAGAAAATTTTAGAAATATAAGTACAGAAAATTTTATTAAAAATCTAATCAAAGTATCTCTAGGTAAAGTGGGGTAAATAAATATGCATATAGTTTATGTTTAATTTAGATTAGAATGTGCGAAATCTGTAGACTAAAGAATAAACACAGTTCTAGGTTTAAAAAAGGTTTTAAATTTTTTTTCTTTATTTGCTTATGATAACATCTCCATCATGAGTCATTACCACATGGCCTGCACTTTGAATATTTGGCCAGTAATTTCGTAATAAAGCTGGCCAAAGTCTGGCTTGTGCATTTTCGGTTTGGCCAGTAACTTTCAGAGCACACTGGCCAAATTGGCCTGTACTATTTCAAACGAAGGTCAAACACTGATACTGTATAAATATTTCTTGCTGCAAGCCTTAATTTTAGCCTTTTTTAGGGGGGGGGGGGGGGGAGCGGATAAGACAGAATAGAAAAGGAGATATTTCTCTCAAGGTCAGTTGCCTCAGTTCAAGAAATCATATATTGCAGAGCTTGTAAATATCTTGGAATAAAATGCTATAGATTCACTTAGAATATAGAGATCACCCCCTCCTACTAGGAGTCTCATTCACAAGGCATTGTCAGTTGATTTGAATATGTTGACATTTGTAAAGAGTGCGGATTATTGATTCTGTTCACACTAGAGATGAATCACATGGCATCTTGGTGAATGATAGCTGAAACACTGGCAAGAGGAGAGTGAGAGTGGCTTGGCAATGGTGCTTGTTGTGTAATGAGGATAAAAAAAGAAAAGTGTAACAGTTTCTAAAGAGACAGAACATGTTTTCTTCCAATTGAAGCATGCCATTATCGACCTTTCATCAGAGGACCTTGGTCACATGTTGAATACAAGGATGTGTGGATTTGATGGTTGCCATGGTAACATTTCATAAACTCAAAGAGTCCTTACATACCTGTATTTAAGGTGCACATCAACTTACAATGTAGCAAATGCATCATAGCACTATCTGTCTGCTGCTGTGTCAGTATGTAGTGAATACGTCTCTGTGGAGACAAAATCTGGTAGAAAAGGATGCAATTGCAGCAGTAACAATGGTGATATATCTGTACCTTTGTTGTATTCAAAGATATAGTTAAATATAATTTTGCATGTTTTGATTTACATGCAGTTAGTTACAAGTATTGGTGTCATTTACTGTTTTATTATAAGTAAGTAAGAAAAGACAAAGAATCATATGTTCCAGCTCTTACAGTAAAAATGGCAGATCTTTATGTCTTACAGTAACATGACACATATTTTAGATATCTTTGTTTACTATTAATGGATAAGCCATTCCATAATGCCTTTAAGGTATAATAATACCTGCAGTGACATTTAATAATGACATTAAGGAGTCCCTTTGGCAGGTACTTCTCATGATTGCTGTTTCATAACACCACAACAATAATATCAATAATGTTGTTTCAATTGATTTCATTTATTTTCGCAGGAGATGAAGCTGAGACAATAAAAACAGCAGAGAGACGCTAAAACCACTAAACCCAAGTTGTCCAAAGCCAAGCAGTATGGAGTTACCCATGTGTCACATGCAGTGGCTGTTATCCTGTTACCTGCTGTTGCCATGGATACTGGAATCTGTCACACCAGGTAAAGCATGACAATGTTTATTCATACTACAAATCAAGGACACCACAATTCAAATACTTAGGCCCAAGAACACGTCTAAGGCCAGGTATTTGAGCAGGCCATGATGGTGTCTATCTTTCTTGTAAATAGATCTTATTTGTCGAAAGGGAGTGTTTTTGGAGGCATGCCATATCCAAAATGGCATTGTTGTGTAGAACTGCTCACTGTCAGGGTCTGTCTATATACCTCTGCCAGGGTCTACATCCCACTATTTAGGTTATGTCATTCAGGTCATCTGCCTCTTTGCTCTTAAATGAATGGATTATCCAGTTACACTGGTACTCAGGAGCACCCCCCCCCCCCTTCCCCCTCCCATACCCACATCTTTATTTAGTCATTGCATAATTCAGAAGTAGGCACTTCAAACTTGAATACATCTGATGACAGGAGAATGGTTGGTACATCTGCTTTGGTATCTCCTGTCTCATTTGATTATATTGATGGTTTATTAAAGGAAGTGCTGAGTCTGATATCACAATTTTTCAACCCCCCCTCCCTTTATTTTTATCGTCAGCTGTGAAAAATATAATTGTAACAGAGCTTTCAACATGACAGTACTCAAAGGTCTATTGTTGAATGTTTTATTAACAACAGAATAACACCTGTAAATAGCAAGAATCTGTCTCTAATGTGGGGAATATGAGTAAATAAGAACAGTGGGAAATTCTGTCCTAACAAATCACTTGCTCCATAAAGTTCTATCAAAGATATAACACTAAAATTACCTCTGTACAGTGACTTATATTAGAAAAGACGGTCATTTTTGCAAGATGTTTGTTGCTTTCCAATGTTTTTGAATGCAGATGGATGCTTGGATGATAAAAAAGCTCTTTTATTACGGAGAGACGTATGGAAATATTTTGTCTGCATTCTGGATTTTTCAGCCACGTTTGTGATGAATGTATTTTTATGTTTGGCTCAGTAACAGAAGTCGTTTGCCCAGGTGTCACATGAAGTGTTATCTTTCTCACTCCATACTCTCTCATTCTACGCCATGAAATGCTGTATCATAACACCACATATCTGGCATTGCGACATGTCCTGCGATAAAGTGACGCTAATACTATTACTATTGTCCTAGGAAGTCTAATACCTCTGGCTTTGTTGTCTCCACTCCTACATCTTTGTGCAGTGTAATACTATGTTACTAAAGGTTTATGAAAAAAATAAGGAAAAAAATAGCTATTTTTTTAAACCTGGGACTTTATACCTCTGGTCAGATTTTCTGTTAGAGGTATTCGCTGATCTCTTTTAAAAACCCTTTGTTTGATTACTTTTGTAGCATATTATGAACAGACAATATTTTGGTGGAATTTTGCTTTTGTTTTAAGTTTACTTTTGTTTTGTTTTCTTAAGAGAATGTATATCTTTTTGGCAGTATTATTTTCAGTGCCTTGTTTATAATGTGTTCTCTGTTTTCTCTGGGAATTTTATGTTGAGGCAATCTTAATTCCACAAACTTGTGAGGCCTTTAGCCAGCAATTTCTAGGAAGGGGGGGGGTCCNCCATTTACTACATTGTAAATTTCAGTATGCCTTTACTTGAATTGAATCCATTTTTCACAAATCTAAAAGAAGTTGAACTGAAGAAGACATGCAGGGAATACTCGTACATATCTACAATTAACTTGAAGTCAAATTGTCAGAAGCTCACATATCATCAAAAAATGTAACTGTCATATTTTTGTGAATTACTGGCAGAGGATAATTTGCCCGATTTAAATTACTCGTGTATTGTGTTTTTACAGAAAACACCCCCAGAAAACATCTCCGGCTAATGGTCTTCAAATTGTGCCACCGTCGTTCCCCACCCCCGCTTTTTCCAGCTTCCTAAACGTAATTTCTGAACAGATAATTAGAATAATATATTGTAGGTGTTGCATTTTTTACTCTCTGACCTACCGTAGATGAAATGACTAGTCTAGTAAGTGATGTAAATTAGATGTTTGCAAAGATGTACCGTGGCCGAAGTGCTAGTTGTAGTAAGGGACTCACCTCTCCTGACGATTTCCTGGTATTGCTGCCCGATGTTCTACCTCTCTTTTGAATCTTTTCTAAGGTGTAACTTGTATCGTAGTGGCGTTTTATTGACAGGAAAGCGCGCACATGGAATATCGGGTTTTCGAAGAATACTTTCAGTTCCTAGAAAAACTCCATACACTGTTTGTAAGGAGTGATTTGGTTGGCTGGACATTGCAACATCCGGTCAGGTGGTTCTGCATAAAATGGGCTATAAATCATAATCTGAGCTAAATCCAGGTATTTTCTCCAGGATAGTTGTGACTGAGAATTATAAGAGACATGATAATGTGCGACAATAAAATTCAAAGTTGAAATTTAGACAGAATTTATAAAACGGCGGGGGGATCCTTCGATGACGTCATTTCAACTAGTCATTTAAAGAAATAGGTCAAGTCTCACCAAAGGTAAACAATGACTTGACTGATACGATGCACCGGTACGTGTATAACTAACACTTTGCAACTTAAATGCATATTAGGAGGATACTCAATTTATATTATATTATTTCTCTAAAACGATTACATCTATTTTTCGACCTTAAACGCACCAGAAATTCCGTCTCGATTCGTCAAAATAAGGTCGAGCAGAATGGGAGGGCCGGGGCACTAGTACTGGAGTTGTGGGAGTTAATGGGGGGGGGGGGGGGGTACCTTTCAAAGTTATGGTATAATTGGCAACTTATGCTTACATTTCCCCATTTGCTGAAGCCCATCTGTTGTAGTTTTCTATAAAAAACTGTAAAGTAATACACAATGAGGCACACAAATCGTGAAGTATCATACCTACCCCAGCTGCCCGTATAAGGTACCTGCAGTTTTTACTAGTATACTGGTGACCAGTGTAACGTGACAGAGAGCCCACATGATAGAGAGTTCACTTCACATTCATTTGCACAGGTATTCGTCGCCCTAGATTTTTACCCCCACTTAGGTCAGGGCACGTGGGCCAAACCGTAATCATTATAACTAAAGGGAGGGCAGGCCTTTTGGTACAAGGACCCTCATTTTCGTTACACCGGTGCCGTTACATGCGTCTCGTTTCGTTCCATCTTTCTCGCTGGCTGTCTCGTAGCATTTCAACTCAATACAAATAAACTGACTCCGGCAAATGATAACTACAAGATGACATAGGCCTACACAACCGTTGGCACAATTAGAAGCCGCGGTCTGCAGTATTGTCAGATCCGGTTTAAATATTATAAATGTATTTTGGCATCTTTTAAGAGGCTCTTTCAAAAATCCTACACAAGGCACATTTCGATGATTTACTCCATTTAATGTGACCCAGGTAGTTACCGGGCAAGTTATTCTCTACCAGCTGCAAGGCCTCGCTAAATCACACTGTGTTAGTTGATCTCTGTGGTGCACAGCTAACACACTGAATGATGATAAGTATCGCTGAACTGATCCATTGTTAGCTTATAATATTGTATAAGTTATTTATCAAATGGGGTGACAAAAGCATTGCACAAAGATTCAGGAAAACGAATGTTGTGACAAAGCGTAGGCCAACAACAACCACGACAACAACAGGGAGCTTTTCTACACAGAAACACAAGGGGAGATCATTTTATCATCCACAGTACCAACTTCTGTAGAACCGAAACGTTTTGCCGGTCTTTTTCAATCGCGTTGTTCCCATCTGGAACGCCCTTCCATTTTGCACACGTTCAGGGGCTGTCAGATCAATGTTTAGACGATCCGTCAGAGAGCACTATGGTACTCTTCTGGTGGAGCGTTTTGACCCCGAGAACGTTTGCACTTGGGTGGGTCGCTGCAGATGTACACATTGTCGTTTTTAGATGTAAACATTGTTCTTTTTAGTACTAAAGTAGAGTTTTTATTATTTGTATATCTTTGGGGGTGTCCATTCATGGGTCATTGGCCCTTTAGGCAAACCCTTTTGGGTACAATCTTATTTTTGCATTATTTTAAAGTGATGTCGTACTATTAGTTGTAAGTTGTTTTATCATGCTCTTTTAAAATTCTTGTATAACTCCTAAAATTGACCGGTTAATGTACAGTGATGAGTGATTCATTTCACTTTACAACGCTATGCAATAGTCAGTTCTTGTCGTATTATTTGGTTTGGTTGAACAATGTGGCTTAAATGGGATAACAGCTTTTCATTTTGGCGGGAAACGGATTTTTGTTGAGATAAACGGCGATTTTCCCATACTTTCCAGTGGTTACCAATCCGTTAATTCCCACGTGTATAGTAGGTCGATGGTTTTTTTTTTTTTTTTTTTTTTTTTTTTTTTTTTTTTTTTTTCAAAGCGTGCAAAAAAACTCTTCAGAAAATATTACGAAGCGTACATGTAACCATCTATGAAGGTTCAAGTGGTCCGATGACAAGCACAGTTTTTAGACTTATTGCGATAGCCGCCGTTTTGGTGATAAAATGGCATTTATCATATTTATATGTTGCTTACAATGAATATATCGTAGAATCTTGATTATCATATACAATTTTGTTGTCTCTTCACTAATACTGGAAACAGCCGTGAAAAAGGAAACGTTGAAAAACTGTGGTAAGAATTTTTCTTGTACTTGTATATACAGGGTAACAACAATTCAGAACTATTGTGACAGTTGCTCTTGTCCCTACTTTTCATTTCCTATTTTAGGGAAACGTTCATTGTTTGATTTACATAATTTTTGCCTGGTTTTATGGTATCATAAAGAATAAACTGAATGGAATAAAAAAAAACAATCAGTGAACTTCTACTGCGGGCTTGCAACGAGTAGAGACGAAGTGAGTTCTTGACTGGTTCAGTCCAGCGAACCAAATATTTCTATCTAAGCCATTAATAGACCGCAAAATATTGCACGTGGCTCTTCAAAGTCACAGTCACAAAGTTAATCTTGTCAATATTAAGCTAAGTAGGTACGGTCCGATTCTGTTTCATAATACCGAAATTTCGACCATTTGTCTGCAAACAATGTTTTTTTCTCCCGTCCTGATCACTGAAAAGTAAAACAAATTTTGGATTATAATAATCTTCTGCATTCGCCTCAAATTCTGAATTTTGGTTTTTGGAGAAACAAAAAGAGAGAGAGAGTATTAAAAGTTTTATCGCAAAAAGTCAATCAAATTTTGGCTAGTTACCAGACGATGGACTCGTATTAAATTGCTCGTGCAGATTGCGTCGTTTGCGTGTTTTGTGGCTCTGAAAAATATATAAATTTCAGTATTATTCAAAATTATTACTTATACTGATGCTCAATTCTGCATATATATTACGTGCCTATAAAATAAGAGTTTTGATGTAGTCTATATTTGTACGGATTTGTGTTATCAGCGATGGTCCAGATATATACTGGCATGAATCTTTTATGTTTGAAGTAGATGTATTCTTTAAATGTCCAAAATTGAACAAAAATACTACTTGTGGCAGTATCTAACTTCTCCTACAAGCTTGTTCCTGATGGTCAATAACATTTAAGACTTAATTTTCATTTAAAATTGATATTTATTATGCAAACTTGCCTTTAGATTTTGTAAACATGTTTTTCCATACCGTGGGAGGCCAATATTTACTTTCTACCTTGAATTTGTTATACCGTTGCTTCAGAGCGACGTAAAGTAATCCACAACAAGCAAAACAAATTATAAAATAATACCAACAGCCTCTTGTCATCACTAATCACATTCATTTGCGGCGGTTGCCACACCAACGATTGTGGCGAGGGTGACGTCAAAAGTAAATTGTGACGTCACAAGGGAAAAATGCGACATGGACACCATTGGTAGGCACCAAGCGTTATCACTAATTTTAAGAAATTGATTGATACAGGGTCGATACTAGCATTCTATCCTCATCCACGAAAGAGGATGCTGTTTGTCGTTTTCGTATCTTTGACAATAACAGATGCACATGTATTCAGCTTCCGCATTATGAAAACTGAAACATAATACCAAACTGGTTTGCCACATCCGTTTTATTGAGCTTCCTTGATATATGAATTAACAACAAATTAGGTAACTTATTTGGGAGTCGTCCATGAAATACGATGGAATTTACTGAAGTAAAGTTACAGTGTAGATAGAAACGGCGAAAAAGATTGGGAATCTATCTCAGAAGTTTAAATAAAACATAGACTATCTGTTTAGACACAATGAAAGCAATACTGAAATATATGCAGCGGTAGGCTTACTATATTTCGTTACAAAGTAAAAATTATGCTCTATTCGGTCTTTTGGGTCTTTTGTTTCCCAGCGGAAGTTGACTGACTACGCAATTTTTTGCACACAAAGGAACAACAAACTCCACAGAACAAACAAATCAATAAAATAATTGCTAAAAACACCAACATAACATCAAGCATATAGAACTGGTACCAGGGAAGCAGTCTTGCATGGGATTTCATATAGGAACCGCCATGTTTGATCACGTGGTCAATCCAGAAACCTGCCAGTTCCACGGGGGTGCCAGGTTGATCGCGAAAAATGGCGGACGCCCTGCGCATGTTCTTGGCATAGGTATCGTTTTGCATCATCATATTAATGGCAGAAATAAGATTCTCGGATTTTAAGAATGCCGCGTCCATTGTTATTGCAATGCCTTTTTGTTCCGCCCTTGCCGCGTTGTAATCTTGGTCACCGAACAAAGGTATGCTTATCATGGGCACACCGTGGTATAGTGCCTCCATCTGCCCGTTGTTTCCAGCGTGTGTTATAAAGAGCTTAGTGTTAGGATGCCCCAAAATATCATTCTGTGGCATCCAAGACATAATCTTGACATGACCCGGGACATTCTTTAGCGGCTGCCCATTATACTTCCATATAACACCATAAGGCACGTTCTTGAAGGCTTCGAAAAGTTCCAGAACTACTCTGTCCGGCATGTATTTGACCAGGGAGCCGAACGACACAAGAACCACGCCGTGGTCATGCTTTTTGAGAAAAGTCTCCAAGTCTTTCGGCAGTGGCTTTGCGGGTCGCGTCACAAGACCTCCCAGGTACTTGACGTTGGGCAGTGACGGTTTGACGTGGTCAATGGCGGGCTGGCCTCCGTCCACTATCCACAACTCTGATTCTGCCATCAGTTCTGGCGTAGACATGTAAGGGCGTCCCGGGGCATGCTTCTGGGAAAGTTCCGGCGTAATAGGTTGTATGGAATGCTTCAGTAAGACGTAAGGAACGATGTTGAGCATTCGCTGAGGCAGACTCATTTTGTCGGAGTACTTGGCAGTTATCGCTAGACTAGGGACAAATGAAGGAAGCATTGGTACACCAGCAAGCTGCTGCATATCTAGGACTATGGACACGTAAGGAACCGCATACCGGTGAGGGAAGAGGTAGGCTTTTGCAAAAAACCAATAACCGCAAACAATCATGAGGTCAAATTTCAACTCCCTGACCTTTCTGTCCAGTTCCTTGTCCACAAACATCTCTTCCAAATAACTTTCGAATATACTAGTAAATTTTTGAATAGTGGACGTTAAATGAAAAAGGCTTGTGCGTAGTTCTGGGTTTTCAACGGCCGCCATTAAAATATCTCTCTGTACCTCCGGATCGTCCAGAAACATTTTCTCCTTAGATGTAAAAGTCAGCAGATTAATACCGCTTTCTCGCAACATCGAGGCCGATATTTCGAACGTGTCCGCATACACCGCCCAAACGTCGTGCCCTCGACTTTTCAGTTCTGTCAGCACTGTCACGGTAAGGCTTAACAGGCTCTTACCAGGGTAAACCAGCGACAAAATCCTTCCACCGTCAGAGGTTGAAGAACGCAACAAAAGAACGCACAATACAGCCAGTGACAAAACAGCTTTGCTCGCCATCTCGTTCCTTTATGACATAGACAACTATAAATAACCGAGCCGACAGATGAATATAACGTGTTGACAACAGTCTGCAAGAGAACCTAGATCTATGACCCAGACTGTCCTATATTTTGGCTACCGTCAGTTACGTGATGTAGCCGATCAGGGCCCCCTAAATGTATTATATGGGGCGAGTATGGGCGATTTAAGGAATGGAGACGCCTGCGAATGGTCGCAATGCGCGATGCTATCGAGTTACGTGGCCCAGAAGTGCCCTTGGTAACTTCCATGATAAGTCGAGAAATCCCGAGAACGGATAGATGACAAAGATATCATGCTCCCTCTGACTCCACTTTTAGTTACGTACGCTATATGTTAGTACAGTACAAGGAGGCATATGGGTCGGCTTCCTTTGTTCATGCAGTCTCTAAGTGTGCTAGTTTCGCCACCTTCACCCCTATCAGTGTTGTATCTGAACATAGCATCACATAATGTCTCTAACTGAAACATGGCTATGATGAAGTTAGATCTAATTTACTACCACAAACGGCCACAAACGTCCACAAGCATGAAATGGTTGGTATGTGAAGTATTGATGATATTTTTTTTGTTTTATTCTAAAATGAAAACTCCCGAAAGAACTAAAACTGTTATGCGATCACTTTGGTCCCCGTCGCACTATCGCACATATCAATGTTTTTTCCTTTTCAATGCATAGACGTTAACTCAAAATTGCGAGGGTTTTCGATTAGGCACCATTCAGATCGAGAAGAGCCGAGTGCTAGCTAGGTCATGATCTAAAAATGGCGGACCTACATGAAAGAAAGACCGCTTAATCCTTAAATGGTCTCTCCGCCTCTCACACGACTCACCGCGCGTCGAATCTCGACCGGTTGAATAAGGGGTACCGTAGGAGATCAGCATTTGGTGAGCTGTGAGGGCACAGCTAACACATTCACCACACTGAATGCTGGTCACTATCGTTAAACTTATACATTGTTATGTACATAAGATATTGGTATATACAAATGGGGGACAAAAGTATTGCACGAAGATTCCGGAAAAGAAATGTTCAGACAAATCGTAGGGCAACAACAACCGCAACAACAACCGCAACAACAACAACAACAGGGGGCTTTTCCACACAAACACAATAGCCAATAACACACAGATGCAAATAAGGAGAAAGGCAGGAAGAACCCATGAGTTGTTTTATTATTCAATAATTATTTCATTTGAATAATAATAATTAGATATACGTACCAGAATAGTGAAACGTATTCATGGCGTAGTACATCTAGTGCAGTACAACGGCAAACAACGCGTTGAGAGAAGAGAAATTGGACATTTCCAATTTTCTGATGAGTACTTGTGTAAACTCCTGAAATTGACCGGTTAACGTACGTGATGAGCATTTCATTTCACTTTACAACGCTATGCAATAGTCAGTTTTTTGTCGTACTATTTGGTTTGGTTGATCAATGTTGCTTAAATAGATAACAGCTTTTCATTTTGGCGAGAAACGGACTTTTGTTGAGATAAACGTCGTTAATTCCCATATTTAAAGTAGATTGATCATTTCTTTTTTTTAAGCGTGCAATCTCTACAGAAAAAAATATTATTACATGTAACCATCTATGAAGGTTCAAGTGGTCCGATAATTTACATAACTTTTGCCTGGTTTTATGGTATCATAAAGAATAAACTGAATGGAATAAAAAAAAACAGTCAGTGAAATCCTACAGCGGACTTGCAACGAGTAGAGACGAAGTGAGTTCTTGACTGGTTTAGTCCAGCGAACCAAATATTTGGATTATAATAATCTTCTGCATTAACCTCAAATTTTTAATTTTGGTTTTTGGAGGGAGAGAGAGAGAGAGAGAGAGAGAGAGAGAGAGAGTATTAAAAGTTTTATTGCAAAAAGTCAATCAAATTCTGTCTAGTTACCAAGGCGATGGACTCATATCAAATTGCTCGTGCAGATTGCGTCGTTTGCGAATTTTGTGGCTCTGAAAGATATATCAATTTCAGTATTACTCAAAATGGTCAGACTATAATGATGATCAATACTGCATATATAGTAAAATGAGAGTTTTGATATGTTCTGTATTTATACATTACCTGCCTGTTTGGATTTGTGTTATCAGCGATGGTCCATGTATACTGATATGTGTGTTTTATGTTTTAAGAAGATGTATTCTTTAAGTGTCCAAAATTGAACAAAAATACTATTTAAGGCAGTATCTACCTTCTCGTAAAAGCTTATAACATTTAAGATTCAATTCTCATTTTAAATTGATATTCATTATAGCAAACTTGCCTTTAGATTTTGTAAACATGTTTTTCCATGCCGTGGGAGCCCAGTATTTACTGTCTACCTTGAATCTGTTATACCGTTGTTTCAGAGCGACGTTAAGTAATCCACAACAAGCAAAACAAATTATAAAATAATACCAATAGCCTCTTGTCATACTAATCACATTCATTTCCGGCAGTTGCTACACCGACGAATGCGAGAAAGACGTCAAAAGTGAATTGTGACGTCACAAGGGAAAAATGCGTCATGAACAGTATTGGTAGGCACCAAGCGTCATCACGAATTTTAATAAATAAATTTATAAAGGGACAATACTACCATTCTATCCTCATCCACGAAAGAGGATACTGCAGGGCCGTAGCCTCCGGGGGGGCAGGGGGGGCAGCTGCCCCAGTGGAATTTGGAATTTTACACACCACACCCTCCCCCCTCGGTAGCTTCGCCCCCTCGTGTCCGTTTACTGCCCCCCCTGGCATTTTGCTCAGGCTACGGCCCTGTACTGTTTGTCGTTTTCGTGTCTTTGACAATAAATATATTTACTGTTCAAACAATGTAACCCGATAAGATCAAAACAGACATTCGGCTTCCGAATTATGAAAACTGGGAGATAATACCATGGTCCAAACTGGTTTTCCACATCCATTTTATTTAGCTTTCTTGATATATGAATTAACAACAAGTTACTTTTTTGAGAGTCTAAACAATGCTTTCTTGCCACGTCGTCCATGAAAAACGATGGAAATTGAAGTTACAGTGTAAATAGAAACGGCGAAAAAGATTGGGAATCTATCTGAAGAGTTTAAATAAAACATAGTCTTTCTCTTTAGACACATTCGCAATGAAAAAAATACTGAAATATACGCAGAGGTTATATACTGAATTTTGTTACAAAGTAAAAATTATGCTCTATTCGGTCTTTTGGGTCTTTTGTTTCCCAGCTGAAGTTGACTGACCACGTAATTTTTTGCAAACAAACGAACAACAAACTCCACAGAACAAACAAATTAATAAAATCATTGCTAAAAACACCAACATAACATCAAGCATATAGAACTGGTACCAGGGAAGCAGTCTTGCATGGGACTTCATATAGGAACCGCCATATTTGATCACGTGGTCAATCCAGAAACCTGCCAGTTCCACGGGGGTGCCGGGTTGATCGCGAAAAATGGCGGACGCCCTGCGCATATTCTTGGCATAGGTCTCATTTTCCATCATCATATTAATAGCAGAAATAAGATCCTCGGATTTTAAGAATGCCGCGTCCATTGTTATTGCGATGCCTTTTTGTTCCGCCCTTGCCGCGTTGTAATCTTGGTCACCGAACAAAGGTATGCTTATCATGGGCACACCGTGGTATAGTGCCTCCATCTGCCCGTTGTTTCCAGCGTGTGTTATAAAGAGCTTAGTGTTAGGATGCCCCAAAATATCATTCTGTGGCATCCAAGACACAATCTTAACATGATCCGGGACATTCTTTAGCGGCTGCCCATTATACTTCCATATAACACCATAAGGCACGTTCTTGAAGGCTTCGAAAAGTTCCTGAACTACTCTGTCCGGCATGTATTTGACCAGGGAGCCGAACGACACAAGAACCACGCCGTGGTCATGCTTTTTGAGAAAAGTCTCCAAGTCTTTCGGCAGCGGCTTTGCGGGTCGCGTCACAAGACCTCCCAGGTACTTGACGTTGGGCAGTGACGGTTTGACGTGGTCAATGGCGGGCTGGCCTCCGTCCACTATCCACAACTCTGATTCTGCCATCAGCTCTGGCGTAGACATGTAAGGGCGCCCCGGGGCATGCTTCTGGGAAAGTTCCGGCGTAATAGGTTGTATGGAATGCTTCAGTAAGACGTAAGGAACGATGTTGAGCATTCGCTGAGGAAGACTCATTTTGTCGGAGTACTTGGCAGTTATCGCTAGACTAGGGACAAATGAAGGAAGCATTGGTACACCAGCAAGCTGCTGCATATCTAGGACTATGGACACGTAAGGAACCGCATACCGGTGAGGGAAGAGGTAGGCTTTTGCAAAAAACCAATAACCGCAAACAATCATGAGGTCAAATTTCAACTCCCTGACCTTTCTGTCCAGTTCCTTGTCCACAAACATCTCTTCTAAATAACTTTCGAATATACTAGTAAATTTTTGAATAGTGGACGTTAAATGAAAAAGGCTTGTGCGTAGTTCTGGGTTTTCAACGGCCGCCATTAAAATATCTCTCTGTACCTCCGGATCGTCCAGAAACATTTTCTCCTTAGATGTAAAAGTCAGCAGATTAATACCGCTTTCTCGCAACATCGAGGCCGATATTTCGAACGTGTCCGCATACACCGCCCAAACGTCGTGCCCTCGACTTTTCAGTTCTGTCAGCACTGTCACGGTAAGGCTTAACAGGCTCTTACCAGGGTAAACCAGCGACAAAATCCTTCCACCGTCAGAGGTTGAAGAACGCAACAAAAGAACGTACAATACAGCCAGTGACAAAACAGCTTTGCTCGCCATCTCGTTCCTTTATGACATAGACAACTATAAATAACCGAGCCGACAGAAGAATATAACGTGTTGACAACAGTCTGCAAGAGAACCTAGATCTATGACCCAGACTGTGCTATATTTTGGCTACCGTCAGTTACGTGATGTAGCCGATCAGGGCCCCCTAAATGTATTATATGGGGCGAGTATGGGCGATTTAAGGAATGGAGACGCCTGCGAATGGTCGCAATGCGCGATGCTATCGAGTTACGTGGCCCAGAAGTGCCCTTGGTAACTTCCATGATAAGTCGAGAAATCCCGAGAACGGATAGATGACAAAGATATCATGCTCCCTCTGACTCCACTTTTAGTTACGTACGCTATATGTTAGTACAGTACAAGGAGGCATATGGGTCGACTTCCTTTGTTCATGCAGTCTCTAAGTGTGCTAGTTTCGCCACCTTCACCCCTATCAGTGTTGTATCTGAACATAGCATCACATAATGTCTCTAACTGAAACATGGCTATGATGAAGTTAGATCTAATTTACTACCACAAACGGCCACAAACGTCCACAAGCATGAAATGGTTGGTAGGTGAAGTATTCGTGATATTTTTTTGTTTTATTCTGAAGTGAAAACTCCCGAAAGAACTAAAACTGTTATGCGATCACTTTGGTCCCCGTCGCACTATCGCACATATCAATGTTTTTTTTTCCTTTTCAATGCATAGACGTTAACTCAAAATTGCGAGGGTTTTCGATCACTTAGGCACCATTCAGATCGAGAAGAGCCGAGTGCTAGCTAGGTCGCGACCTAAAAATGCGGACCTACATGAAAGGAAGACCGCTTAATCCTGAAATGGTGTCTCCGCCTCTCACACGCCTCACCACACATCGAATCTCGACCGGTTGAATAAGGGGTACCGTAGGAGATCAGCATTTGGTGAGCTGTGAGGTGCACAGCTAACACATTCACCACACTGAATGCTGGTCACTATCGTTAAACTTATCCATTGTTATGTACATAAGATATTGGTATATACAAATGGGGGACAAAAGTATTGCACGAAGATTCCGGAAAAGAAATGTTCAGACAAATCGTAGGGCAACAACAACCGCAACAACAACCGCAACAACAACAACAACAGGGGGCTTTTCCACACAAACACAATAGCCAATAACACACAGATGCAAATAAGGAGAAAGGCAGGAAGAACCCATGAGTTGTTTTATTATTCAATAATTATTTCATTTGAATAATAATAATTAGATATACGTACCAGAATAGTGAAGCGTATTCATGGCGTAGTACATTTAGTGCAGTACAACGGCAAACAACGCGTTGAGAGAAGAGAAATTGGACATTTCCAATTTTCTGATGAGTACTTGTGTAAACTCCTGAAATTGACCGGTTAACGTACGTGATGAGCATTTCATTTCACTTTACAACGCTATGCAATAGTCAGTTTTTTGTCGTACTATTTGGTTTGGTTTATCAATGTTGCTTAAATAGATAACAGCTTTTCATTTTGGCGGGAAACGGACTTTTGTTGAGATAAACGTCGTTAATTCCCATATTTAAAGTAGATTGATCATTTCTTTTTTTTAAGCGTGCAATCTCTACAGAAAAAAATATTATTACATGTAACCATCTATGAAGGTTCAAGTGGTCTGATAATTTACATAACTTTTGCCTGGTTTTATGGTATCATAAAGAATAAACTGAATGGAATAAAAAAAAACAGTCAGTGAAATCCTACAGCGGACTTGCAACGAGTAGAGACGAAGTGAGTTCTTGACTGGTTTAGTCCAGCGAACCAAATATTTGGATTATAATAATCTTCTGCATTAACCTCAAATTTTTAATTTTGGTTTTTGGAGGGAGAGAGAGAGAGAGAGAGAGAGAGAGAGAGAGAGAGAGTATTAAAAGTTTTATTGCAAAAAGTCAATCAAATTCTGTCTAGTTACCAAGGCGATGGACTCATATCAAATTGCTCGTGCAGATTGCGTCGTTTGCGAATTTTGTGGCTCTGAAAGATATATCAATTTCAGTATTACTCAAAATGGTCAGACTATAATGATGATCAATACTGCATATATAGTAAAATGAGAGTTTTGATATGTTCTGTATTTATACATTACCTGCCTGTTTGGATTTGTGTTATCAGCGATGGTCCATGTATACTGATATGTGTGTTTTATGTTTTAAGAAGATGTATTCTTTAAGTGTCCAAAATTGAACAAAAATACTATTTAAGACAGTATCTACCTTCTCGTAAAAGCTTATAACATTTAAGATTCAATTCTCATTTTAAATTGATATTCATTATAGCAAACTTGCCTTTAGATTTTGTAAACATGTTTTTCCATGCCGTGGGAGCCCAGTATTTACTGTCTACCTTGAATCTGTTATACCGTTGTTTCAGAGCGACGTTAAGTAATCCACAACAAGCAAAACAAATTATAAAATAATACCAATAGCCTCTTGTCATACTAATCACATTCATTTCCGGCAGTTGCTACACCGACGAATGCGAGAAAGACGTCAAAAGTGAATTGTGACGTCACAAGGGAAAAATGCGTCATGAACAGTATTGGTAGGCACCAAGCGTCATCACGAATTTTAATAAATAAATTTATAAAGGGACAATACTACCATTCTATCCTCATCCACGAAAGAGGATACTGCAGGGCCGTAGCCTCCGGGGGGGCAGGGGGGGCAGCTGCCCCAGTGGAATTTGGAATTTTACACACCACACCCTCCCCCCTCGGTAGCTTCGCCCCCTCGTGTCCGTTTACTGCCCCCCCTGGCATTTTGCTCAGGCTACGGCCCTGTACTGTTTGTCGTTTTCGTGTCTTTGACAATAAATATATTTACTGTTCAAACAATGTAACCCGATAAGATCAAAACAGACATTCGGCTTCCGAATTATGAAAACTGGGAGATAATACCATGGTCCAAACTGGTTTTCCACATCCATTTTATTTAGCTTTCTTGATATATGAATTAACAACAAGTTACTTTTTTGAGAGTCTAAACAATGCTTTCTTGCCACGTCGTCCATGAAAAACGATGGAAATTGAAGTTACAGTGTAAATAGAAACGGCGAAAAAGATTGGGAATCTATCTGAAGAGTTTAAATAAAACATAGTCTTTCTCTTTAGACACATTCGCAATGAAAAAAATACTGAAATATACGCAGAGGTTATATACTGAATTTTGTTACAAAGTAAAAATTATGCTCTATTCGGTCTTTTGGGTCTTTTGTTTCCCAGCTGAAGTTGACTGACCACGTAATTTTTTGCAAACAAACGAACAACAAACTCCACAGAACAAACAAATTAATAAAATCATTGCTAAAAACACCAACATAACATCAAGCATATAGAACTGGTACCAGGGAAGCAGTCTTGCATGGGACTTCATATAGGAACCGCCATATTTGATCACGTGGTCAATCCAGAAACCTGCCAGTTCCACGGGGGTGCCGGGTTGATCGCGAAAAATGGCGGACGCCCTGCGCATATTCTTGGCATAGGTCTCATTTTCCATCATCATATTAATAGCAGAAATAAGATCCTCGGATTTTAAGAATGCCGCGTCCATTGTTATTGCGATGCCTTTTTGTTCCGCCCTTGCCGCGTTGTAATCTTGGTCACCGAACAAAGGTATGCTTATCATGGGCACACCGTGGTATAGTGCCTCCATCTGCCCGTTGTTTCCAGCGTGTGTTATAAAGAGCTTAGTGTTAGGATGCCCCAAAATATCATTCTGTGGCATCCAAGACACAATCTTAACATGATCCGGGACATTCTTTAGCGGCTGCCCATTATACTTCCATATAACACCATAAGGCACGTTCTTGAAGGCTTCGAAAAGTTCCTGAACTACTCTGTCCGGCATGTATTTGACCAGGGAGCCGAACGACACAAGAACCACGCCGTGGTCATGCTTTTTGAGAAAAGTCTCCAAGTCTTTCGGCAGCGGCTTTGCGGGTCGCGTCACAAGACCTCCCAGGTACTTGACGTTGGGCAGTGACGGTTTGACGTGGTCAATGGCGGGCTGGCCTCCGTCCACTATCCACAACTCTGATTCTGCCATCAGCTCTGGCGTAGACATGTAAGGGCGCCCCGGGGCATGCTTCTGGGAAAGTTCCGGCGTAATAGGTTGTATGGAATGCTTCAGTAAGACGTAAGGAACGATGTTGAGCATTCGCTGAGGAAGACTCATTTTGTCGGAGTACTTGGCAGTTATCGCTAGACTAGGGACAAATGAAGGAAGCATTGGTACACCAGCAAGCTGCTGCATATCTAGGACTATGGACACGTAAGGAACCGCATACCGGTGAGGGAAGAGGTAGGCTTTTGCAAAAAACCAATAACCGCAAACAATCATGAGGTCAAATTTCAACTCCCTGACCTTTCTGTCCAGTTCCTTGTCCACAAACATCTCTTCCAAATAACTTTCGAATATACTAGTAAATTTTTGAATAGTGGACGTTAAATGAAAAAGGCTTGTGCGTAGTTCTGGGTTTTCAACGGCCGCCATTAAAATATCTCTCTGTACCTCCGGATCGTCCAGAAACATTTTCTCCTTAGATGTAAAAGTCAGCAGATTAATACCGCTTTCTCGCAACATCGAGGCCGATATTTCGAACGTGTCCGCATACACCGCCCAAACGTCGTGCCCTCGACTTTTCAGTTCTGTCAGCACTGTCACGGTAAGGCTTAACAGGCTCTTACCAGGGTAAACCAGCGACAAAATCCTTCCACCGTCAGAGGTTGAAGAACGCAACAAAAGAACGCACAATACAGCCAGTGACAAAACAGCTTTGCTCGCCATCTCGTTCCTTTATGACATAGACAACTATAAATAACCGAGCCGACAGATGAATATAACGTGTTGACAACAGTCTGCAAGAGAACCTAGATCTATGACCCAGACTGTCCTATATTTTGGCTACCGTCAGTTACGTGATGTAGCCGATCAGGGCCCCCTAAATGTATTATATGGGGCGAGTATGGGCGATTTAAGGAATGGAGACGCCTGCGAATGGTCGCAATGCGCGATGCTATCGAGTTACGTGGCCCAGAAGTGCCCTTGGTAACTTCCATGATAAGTCGAGAAATCCCGAGAACGGATAGATGACAAAGATATCATGCTCCCTCTGACTCCACTTTTAGTTACGTACGCTATATGTTAGTACAGTACAAGGAGGCATATGGGTCGGCTTCCTTTGTTCATGCAGTCTCTAAGTGTGCTAGTTTCGCCACCTTCACCCCTATCAGTGTTGTATCTGAACATAGCATCACATAATGTCTCTAACTGAAACATGGCTATGATGAAGTTAGATCTAATTTACTACCACAAACGGCCACAAACGTCCACAAGCATGAAATGGTTGGTATGTGAAGTATTGATGATATTTTTTTTGTTTTATTCTAAAATGAAAACTCCCGAAAGAACTAAAACTGTTATGCGATCACTTTGGTCCCCGTCGCACTATCGCACATATCAATGTTTTTTCCTTTTCAATGCATAGACGTTAACTCAAAATTGCGAGGGTTTTCGATTAGGCACCATTCAGATCGAGAAGAGCCGAGTGCTAGCTAGGTCATGATCTAAAAATGGCGGACCTACATGAAAGAAAGACCGCTTAATCCTTAAATGGTCTCTCCGCCTCTCACACGACTCACCGCGCGTCGAATCTCGACCGGTTGAATAAGGGGTACCGTAGGAGATCAGCATTTGGTGAGCTGTGAGGGCACAGCTAACACATTCACCACACTGAATGCTGGTCACTATCGTTAAACTTATACATTGTTATGTACATAAGATATTGGTATATACAAATGGGGGACAAAAGTATTGCACGAAGATTCCGGAAAAGAAATGTTCAGACAAATCGTAGGGCAACAACAACCGCAACAACAACCGCAACAACAACAACAACAGGGGGCTTTTCCACACAAACACAATAGCCAATAACACACAGATGCAAATAAGGAGAAAGGCAGGAAGAACCCATGAGTTGTTTTATTATTCAATAATTATTTCATTTGAATAATAATAATTAGATATACGTACCAGAATAGTGAAACGTATTCATGGCGTAGTACATCTAGTGCAGTACAACGGCAAACAACGCGTTGAGAGAAGAGAAATTGGACATTTCCAATTTTCTGATGAGTACTTGTGTAAACTCCTGAAATTGACCGGTTAACGTACGTGATGAGCATTTCATTTCACTTTACAACGCTATGCAATAGTCAGTTTTTTGTCGTACTATTTGGTTTGGTTGATCAATGTTGCTTAAATAGATAACAGCTTTTCATTTTGGCGAGAAACGGACTTTTGTTGAGATAAACGTCGTTAATTCCCATATTTAAAGTAGATTGATCATTTCTTTTTTTTAAGCGTGCAATCTCTACAGAAAAAAATATTATTACATGTAACCATCTATGAAGGTTCAAGTGGTCCGATAATTTACATAACTTTTGCCTGGTTTTATGGTATCATAAAGAATAAACTGAATGGAATAAAAAAAAAAACAGTCAGTGAAATCCTACAGCGGACTTGCAACGAGTAGAGACGAAGTGAGTTCTTGACTGGTTTAGTCCAGCGAACCAAATATTTGGATTATAATAATCTTCTGCATTAACCTCAAATTTTTAATTTTGGTTTTTGGAGAGAGAGAGAGAGAGAGAGAGAGAGAGAGAGAGAGAGAGAGTATTAAAAGTTTTATTGCAAAAAGTCAATCAAATTCTGTCTAGTTACCAAGGCGATGGACTCATATCAAATTGCTCGTGCAGATTGCGTCGTTTGCGAATTTTGTGGCTCTGAAAGATATATCAATTTCAGTATTACTCAAAATGGTCAGACTATAATGATGATCAATACTGCATATATAGTAAAATGAGAGTTTTGATATGTTCTGTATTTATACATTACCTGCCTGTTTGGATTTGTGTTATCAGCGATGGTCCATGTATACTGATATGTGTGTTTTATGTTTTAAGAAGATGTATTCTTTAAGTGTCCAAAATTGAACAAAAATACTATTTAAGACAGTATCTACCTTCTCGTAAAAGCTTATAACATTTAAGATTCAATTCTCATTTTAAATTGATATTCATTATAGCAAACTTGCCTTTAGATTTTGTAAACATGTTTTTCCATGCCGTGGGAGCCCAGTATTTACTGTCTACCTTGAATCTGTTATACCGTTGTTTCAGAGCGACGTTAAGTAATCCACAACAAGCAAAACAANATTGCTAAAAACACCAACATAACATCAAGCATATAGAACTGGTACCAGGGAAGCAGTCTTGCATGGGACTTCATATAGGAACCGCCATATTTGATCACGTGGTCAATCCAGAAACCTGCCAGTTCCACGGGGGTGCCGGGTTGATCGCGAAAAATGGCGGACGCCCTGCGCATATTCTTGGCATAGGTCTCATTTTCCATCATCATATTAATAGCAGAAATAAGATCCTCGGATTTTAAGAATGCCGCGTCCATTGTTATTGCGATGCCTTTTTGTTCCGCCCTTGCCGCGTTGTAATCTTGGTCACCGAACAAAGGTATGCTTATCATGGGCACACCGTGGTATAGTGCCTCCATCTGCCCGTTGTTTCCAGCGTGTGTTATAAAGAGCTTAGTGTTAGGATGGCCCAAAATATCATTCTGTGGCATCCAAGACACAATCTTAACATGATCCGGGACATTCTTTAACGGCGGCCCATTATACTTCCATATAACACCATAAGGCACGTTCTTGAAGGCTTCGAAAAGTTCCTGAACTACTCTGTCTGGCATGTATTTGATCACGGAGCCGAACGACACAAGAACCACGCCGTGGCCATGCTTTTTAAGAAAAGTTTCCAAGTCTTTAGGCAGTGGCTTTGCGGGTCGCGTCATGAGACCTCCCAGGTACATGACGTTGGGCATTGACGGTTTGACGTGGTCAATGGCGGGCTGGCCTCCGTTCACTATCCACAACTCTGATTCTGCCATCAGCTCTGGCGTAGACATGTAAGGGCGTCCCGGGGCATGCTTCTTGGAAAGTTCCGGCGTAATAGGTTGTAAGGAATGCTTCAGGAAAAGGTAAGGAAGAACGTTCAGAATTCGTTGAGAAAGACTCATGTTGTCGGAGCACTTGGCAGTTATCGCTAGACTAGGGACAAATGAAGGCAGCAATGGAACACCAGCAAGGTGCTGCATATCTAGGACTATTGACACGTAAGGAACCGTATACCGGTGAGGGAAGAGATAGGCTTTTGCAAAAAACCAATAACCGCTCACAATCATGAGGTCAAAGTTTAACTCACTGACCTTTCTGTCCAGTTCCTTGTCCACAAACATCTCTTCCAAATAACTTTCGAATATCCTAGACATTTTTTGAATAGCGGACGTTATATGAAACAGGCTTGTGCGTAGTTCTGGGTTTTCAACGGCCGCCATTAAAATATCTCTCTGTACCTCCGGATCGTCCAGAAACATTTTCTCCTTAGATCTAAAAGTCAGCAGATTAATTCCGCTTTCTCGCAACATCGAGGCCGATATTTCGAACGTGTCCGCAAACACCGCCCAAACGTCGTGCCCTCGACTTTTCAGCTCTGACAGCACTGTCACAGTAAGGCCTAACTGGCTCCTTCCAGGGTAAACCAGCGACAGAATTCTTGCACCGTCAGAGGTTGAAGAGCACAACAAAAGAACGTACAATACAGCCAGTGACATACCAGTTTTACTCGCCATCTCGTTCCTTTATGACATAGACAAGTATAAATTACCGAGCCGACAGAAGAATATAACGTGTTGACAACAGTCTGTAAGAGAGCCTAGATCTATGACCCAGACTGTCCTATATTTTGGCTTCCGTCAGTTCCCCTAAATGTATTATATGACGCGAGTATGGGCTAGTTATGGAATGGAGACGCCTGCGATCGGTCGCAATGCGCGATGCCATCGAGTTACGGGGCCCAGAAGTGCCCTTGGTAACTTCCATGATAAGTCGAGAAATCCCGAGAACGGAAAGATGACAAATATATCATGCTCCCTCTGACTCCGCTTTTAGTTATGTGTGCTCTATGTTTGTACAGTACAAGGACGCATATGGGTCGACTTCCTTTGTTCATGCAGTCTCTAAGTGTGCTAGTTTCGCCACCTTCACCCCTATTCTTACAGTCGGCATGACGTCACAAGATGGCCGCCACGCCCGGACTAGGGTAAAACAATCCGTAAGCTCCATTACTCCCAATGTTAAAATGATCAACTTTGATCGTCTGTAACTCTCACACCGGTTGATAATTAAACTTGACAACTGTTTAATTATATCAGCATAGGTATATAGTGCCAGGAAATGGCCATCAAAGACCTTTTCTAGTATTGATGCCGATTTTATAAGCGATTGAAATGCACCTCTCTTACACTGTAATTATATGAGCTGCAGTTCTGATTGTTTTTCAGGTAAGAAGTTGCAATGTCTTTGTTATCGGATGAATCTGTCCACTGACAGCGATTGAACAGAACTTACCTGGATCTTCAAACAATCATAGAGCCCTTTGAGGTGGTTTAATTGGAAGAAAGTGATTTTATCAGTTGGTGTCATTGTAGCAAATAGAACTAAAACAGATATGACCTTCACAGGTTGTCAGGAACCACAGTATAAAAAAAAGTGTAATTAGTACCTTTAAAACTTGCATACTTGGTGTAGTATTAACTCAATCAGAGGAAGCCATTGTTTCATAAAAGTCATACATGAGAAGCCATGTTGTATAAGTAGCTTTAGATAAAACATGTACTTCACACCTTGCAGTTCCAATTTTAATGTCCTTTGTTTCGAAGCCGGTTATTTGTTAGAACTTGATTACAAGGAGTTATTAACGGTGACCACCAGGAAGGGGTGGACTTGCGTATGAAATAACCAATCAGTTTTTAAGTTTTGTGATTGACAATTTAGTAGATAAAGTTTAGTATAAAAAATCTGGGAACTTAAACCTAGGGATGAGTAAGATGTAGAAATGACTGGATAGAGGAGAGAAGGGAGGAGAGGAAGATGTAGAATTGAGACCGGATAGAAGAGAGAGAGAGGAGGAGAGAGAGAGACTTGTACCATGTAACTGTTAGTGTAGCAAAATATATTATTCTGTTGAAGTTACAACATGTAGTTTCATTCTTTTCCGTGTGAAGAGTTTAAGACAAGGAACCTGGGAATCTCTGTAGCAGTATTGCAGATAGCGTTATCCCAAGAACAGCCCATTGTGCCCAAACCCTGGGGTTTTAATATTAATAAGGGTTATTTAATGTAATGTGGGGCCCGGGATGGTCTAAGGGGGTTCCCCACAAGGTGTGGTCATTGTATTTGCCTTTGAGAAAGGGAGCTGAAAGACAGCTCTAATGACAATTTACTAGTCTGATTTTATTACTGAAAGTACATGCCATTTTGAGAATTTGAACAATTTTCTATAGTAATTTTTTAATACCCATGTAGCTGCAGTCAGAATTGAGATCATGGACAGGAATAAAAATTTTACATACTCAATAAATCATTTAATTATTCATTTCCGGCGGTTGCCACACCGACGAATGCGAGGAAGACGTCAAAAGTAAATTGTGACGTCACAAGGGAAAAATGGGACATGCACACCATTGGTAGGCATCAAGCGTCAATCACTAATTTTGAGAAATTGATTTATAAAGGGTCGATACTAGCATTCTATCACCATCCACAAAAGAGGATGCTGTTTGTCGTTTTCGTGTATTTGACAATCACAGATATTCAGCTTCCGAATTATGAAAACTGAGAGATAATGCCAAACCGGTATTCCACATCCATTTTATTTAGCTTTCTTGATATGTGAATTAACAACAATTAACTTTTTTGAGAGTCTAAACAATGCTTTTTTGCCACGTCGTCCATGAAATACGATTGGATTTGAAGTTACAGTGTAGATAGAAACGGCGAAAAAGATTGGGAATCTATCTGAGAAGTTTAAATAAGACATAGTCTGTCTGTTTAGACACATTCGCAATGAAAAAATACTGAAATATATACAGAGGTAATATATTTCGTTACAAAGTAAAATTGTGCTCTATTCGGTCTTTTTAGTCTTTTGATTCCCAGCGGAAGTTGAATGACGACGTAATTTTTTGCACACAAAAGAACAACAAACTGCACAGAACAAAAAAATCATTAAAATAATTGCTATAAACACCAACATAACATCAAGCATATAGAACTGGTACCAGGGAAGCAGTCTTGCATGGGACTTCATATAGGAACCGCCATATTTGATCACGTGGTCAATCCAGAAACCTGCCAGTTCCACGGGGGTGCCAGGTTGATCGCGGAAAATGGCGGACGCCCTGCGCATATTCTTGGCATAGGTCTCATTTTGCATCATGATATTAATGGCAGAAATAAGATCCTCGGATTTTAAGAATGCCGCGTCCATTGTTATTGCGATGCCTTTTTGTTCCGCCCTTGCCGCGTTGTAATCTTGGTCACCGAACAAAGGTATGCTTATCATGGGCACACCGTGGTATAGTGCCTCCATCTGCCCGTTGTTTCCAGCGTGTGTGATAAAGAGCTTAGTGTTAGGATGCCCCAAAATATCATTCTGTGGCATCCAAGACATAATCTTGACATGACCCGGGACATTCTTTAGCGGCTGCCCATTATACTTCCATATAACGCCATAAGGCACGTTCTTGAAGGCTTCGAAAAGTTCCTGAACTACTCTGTCCGGCATGTATTTGACCAGGGAGCCGAACGATACAAGAACCACGCCGTGGTCATGCCTTTTAAGAAATGTTTCCAAGTCTTTCGGCAGTGGCTTTGCGGGTCGCGTCATAAGACCTCCTAGGTACTTGACGTTGGGCAGTGACGGTTTGACGTGGTCAATGGCGGGCTGGCCTCCGTCCACTATCCACAACTCTGATTCTGCCATCAGCTCTGGCGTAGACATGTAAGGGCGGCCTGGGGCATGCTTCTGGGAAAGTTCCGGCGTTATAGGTTGTAAGGAATGCTTCAGTAAAACGTAAGGAACGATATTGAGCATTCGCTGAGAAAGACTCATGTTGTCGGAGCACTTGGCAGTTATCGCTAGACTAGGGACAAATGAAGGCAGCATTGGAACACCAGCAAGCTGCTGCATATCTAGGACTATTGACACGTAAGGAACCGCATACCGGTGAGGGAAGAGGTAGGCCTTTGCAAAAAACCAATAACCGTAAACAATCATGAGGTCAAATTTCAACTCCCTGACCTTTCTGTCCAGTTCCTTGTCCACAAACATCTCTTCCAAATGACTTTCGAATATCCTAGAAGCTTTTTGAATAGTGGACGCCATATGAAACAGGCTTGTGCGTAGTTTTGGGTTTTCAACGGCCGCCATGAAAATGTCCTTCTGTAACTCCGGATCGTCCAGAAACATTTTCTCTTTTGATCTAAAAGTCAGCAGATTAATTCCATTTTTTTGTAGCAGCGATTGCGATATTTCGAACGTGTCCGCAAACACCGCCCAAACGTCGTGCCCTCGACTTTTCAGCTCTGACAGCACCGTCACGGTTAGGCCTAACTGGCTCCTTCCAGGGTAAACCAGCGATAGAATTCTTGCAGCGTCAGAGGACGAAGAACACAACAAAAGAACGTACAATACAGCCAGTGACAAACCGGCTTTACTTGCCATCTCGTTCCTTTATGATACAGACAACTTTAAATAACCGAGCAGACAGAAGAATATCGTGTTGACAAGAGCCAGCAAGAGAAATAAGCTCGGGCAATGACCCAGACTGTCCTGTATTTTGACTCTCGTCAGTTACTTGATAGACCGCATTCACAACCAGTTGTTCCACGGACTAACAGGTGCTCGGATCAAATATGGGGCGCACTTAACAATTGATACCTGAGGCCAAAGCGTGCCGATCCTGCCGGGGAAGAGTAATAAAATCTCGGCACTTTTTCAAGTGGACGGCGCCATATTTGACTAGTTAGTCCACAGATCAACTATTTCTGAATGCACCCTTAGCCATTGGCAACTTGCAGGCATCTTATCTCCAATCAAGCTCCCTTTACACTGGGCGGCGTCCTTTCTGCGTCCCGTAGTACGGCCCCGTTTGAGAGTAAAAAAAAATATATGTGCCAACAACTGGCCGATCATTGAACATTTTTCTGCAACAACAGCGATGCTTGTGCCTCCTTTCTACAACCTCAGCGATGCCAGTTTCAGGGTCGCACAAAGGACGCAGAAAGGACGCCGTCCAGTGTAAAGGGGGTTTTATCAGGTTTTATCACCACACTGAGCTCAAGTGAACTGATAAGTTGAGAAGTCCCGAGCATGGAACGATATCATACTCCCTTTGCCCCACTTTTAGTTACTTACGCTATATGTTA
>NW_019775616.1:57674-75466 GCF_001039355.2 Lingula anatina | reverse complement strand
AAAAAAAAAAATATATATATATAAATATATATATATAAATATATATATATATATATATATATATATATATACCTGTATAGTAAACGCTGACATTTACATCTTTTTTTTTTTTTTGGGGGGGGGGGAGGGGTGGAATGGCCCAGTAATAATGATAATATCTTCATTATCTGAGTCCGTCTAAACTTCTAAAATGACAGTCTTTACTTAGCTTGCTGTATATAGTAGAATGTATCAGTCAAACAGTACAGAACAGTACAGAATATTGACCTGCCAAGCCCCCAAAAGTTTGTAATATAATCCTGTTGCTTAAGAAAGAGTATGGGCTCTAACTACCCTGCGTTTCTTTGGTAACGGAAAACTCCCCTGTTATCAGCATGAGATGATTTAATAATACCAGTGAGTGACCTCTGACACTCAGGGTGCTTTCACCCTGCAAAAAAAAATGACATCCTGTATTGTATGCATAAAGATTGTTAACTGACAAGAAAAGGGATGGCATTAATTTATGGCAGGGGTGGGTGGGTTGGGGGAGGATGATGATGTATCTTTTTTTAACCACTGTGTATGGTCACACCATGTTTCTTTGGACACTCATTTGGACATTTATCATTATTTTGGTAGGTAGAAAGATCAATCTTGAAAATGTGTTTTGATGTAATGTTTGTGATGGTAAAGGCAGTGTTAGGAATGAAGGAAAAAGTGGGTCAACCAAATGCCCCCTATGCCTTTAAAAAGATATTTTTTGTACATGCAAGCTAAACTTAGAGTATCATCATATAAAAAGGTCAAACGGGTTAAAAGGATTATGTTCAAGGGTGTTACTGTCATTGACCTCTTCTTTATTCACTGTTATTCCCTCACAATATTCTGTTAACAGTTTATTTCATAGCTAAGAGTCAGACGGTAAAGCTCATTATGTTAATCTACTGGTTTATGTGTGATGAAAAGTTGCAACTTGGTTTCCTTGTGTATGAAAATAAAATGATATGATGTTTGCTTCAAAAAGCTTAAAAGAATGTAAATGTAGAAAGAGTAGGGGTTTCTGCAGGGTTTGGAGTACAGGGAATCCAGTATGTGAATGTGTAATTTCGTCACCATTGAGTCCAACCCAAGCAAGTCAAGCCCGCAACCTGTCATTTCCCAAAGATTTCCTAAGCCATCCACCCATCTTTGAAAACATAGGCCATATTTTGTGGCCATTTGCTGTCCAAATGACGGCTGGGTGGCTCTCTGGGTAAAGCCTTAGTTTAGAGGTAAAATGGTAACACCATTTAGTAATATGTGTTTTATGAGCCTAGCGTTATGGTCTGTTTGATGGCTGTTCTCCTTTTCTCCAACCTTCCTTCCTTCCTTCTTACCTTCCTTATTCCTGATATGACTAGAAATAGTACTGGTATTTGTGCCATGTGCTGAGGCTGTATATTATGACCTCAACTGAAGAATACTTGAGTTACAAACTTTCAAAGATATTAGAAGTATCAAACAATGCCAAGCCCTTTCACTTCTTCTATCTAAAAGATTGCAGCTGGATGTGCCATATTTTCAAGATAAGATTGTAACTTTATTGTATCATAATTTACAAAGTCTGTAAAATCTATCTCATGTAGAGCACTGAATATCATGTGGGGACTTAAAACACCTGTAAGTTAAATAATTGTATCTTTGATATAATGCTGTATATATTACATACTGTTACAAACAGTATTACTTGTGTTGGTTTTAAGAACAAAATTTAAAATTTCTGAAGTACAGTACAGTACATCTCAGAATGTAACGTGCCTTTTTGTTACTAGGTGTCACTTGCACTTTTATGTTAAAAGTTGAAGGGTCCTCTTTATCCAAAGATACCGCATATACCACAAATATGATTAAATAACTCCCGATTGAATAACCCCTGCCTTTTTGTGAGTGCATCGGTGTGGAATTCCAACGTTTTATTGACCTACATATTTCAGTCAGATAACTTACAGCCAAACTATTTTCATAGTTCTTCACAAAAGAAAGGCTAGGGGTTTATTGTTAGTATACTAGTGTTTGGTGAAATATGGAGTTTGTCTGTTGGTGGGGCAATATTAATAGGTTGTAGGAAATATGCCTAGGTGGATGTGGGGGGGGGGGGAGGGGGGGGGTTGGGGCTGGGGTCCAGACCATTCATTTTGGCTGGTCATATCACCAAAGACATTCTAAATGTGAACTAATAGCAGTAACAAGAATTTTATGTGGTCATTCATTTTTATTTATTTATTTATTATTATTATTATTATTTTCATAAAGGCATCTAACCAAAATCTGCAACAAGTTTTCTTGTTGATGAATAAATATTTCTGTATCCCTCCTTTGAAAGTTGAAAGTTTGCAACTCAAATATTCTTCAGTTGAGGTCACCACATACAATCTAATTGAATGACAGGAATACCAGTAATAGTACTAGTACTACTAGTCATAAAAAGGGAAGGAAGGTTAGAGGAAAGGAACGAAGCAATGCAGCTAGCTGTTCAAAGTGTGTCATTATAGTGTCTAGACAGGAAGCAAGAGTAAAATAGATAACCAGTATTTGTGTTGGTATAGGATATCATAATCGCAGATGCAGTACGTGTCATCTGTTATGCATGTGCACGTAGCAGTAAAATTTCTAAGCAAGTCCACTCTCTAAACATGTGTGCAATGTTGGAAATATCATACTGTCAGGGTTAAAATAATTGGTTTTGGTTAAAGATTTGTCAAGAGGATCGAAGCAGACAAAAATATATTTATGAACAAGAAAATTGATTGGAAAATAATAATTATAATTTTGAGATGTAACTAAATGGTATAGGCCTATATATAAAGTTGGTGGTTGGAGTTTTATTTAGGTCAGGAGTTCACAATGTCAGTGCCATTTGTGTATGGATACTTATGATCTACCCTAAAAAATGTATGCGGCAAGTTATTAAAAATTGATTGGATGATAAAAGATGAAACGTTTGGTTTTGTAGGCAGCAAAGTGCAAGTTGGGCCTGTTTACACCCAGTCTAATTTGAACCAGAAATTGGCTGAATTACATCATACATTTGTAACCCAAAATTGAAATAGAATGAGAGATGCTTTTATGGGAAAAAATTTAGTTTTGTTATTAATAAAAGTTTAAAGATGTTGTGTTTTTAATTTTGTTCAAAAGAAAATAGGTTGTTAAAAAGGGTAGGGTTATTATAGCTAGAGAAGTGGCCAAAAATATGAGTGAGACCATATTTTTTATAAAGCTTACATATATGTAAGGGCGTAGACATGAACTACTTGTAGTAGCTCCTAAGTCTATGTCAGAAGATGACCTCGGGTTGTGGTTTCCATTCTCAAGATCTCCGTTTCAGTTGCACATTTAAATTAAGTACTTGTAAATGATACTGTAATGTCATTTGTTTGGTCACAATGCCATCCTGATATAAGACCCTGGGTTTATGGTGAAGATATAATGTATGTATATATGAGTTCATGTGTGGCAGTTTTAGGTCCAACTTAGTCCTGCTGAGTGTGAATCTGTCCAGATAAATGGGTTTCATTAGAATGATAAGCATTATTGGGCTTATATCTTTCTGACCAATTGTGTATTTCTCGCTGTAGAGGTGTAGCGATCAACATTAATCCATTAACAGTGCCATCTTATGAAGTACCATGAGATATATGGAAAGAATGTTTTGCTTAATTAACATGTGCTCTCTAATATTCATACCTGCATATGTCCTGGTATATTTTACATATGTAGATAGGACAGAGATGGGTTCTCATACGTAAAGGCAACTTTATATTCAGATCACTTTCAATCATCATTAGCAAGTTCTCTGGTTAGACTAAATTAAGTGTCAGGAACTTATGTACTTTATCCGATTCGGTCATTGTTCTATCCATTTCATTGTATATAACCATTTGACTTGCAGAAAAAAGGATGTGAATACACACACATTTGCACATGCACAAGCACACATGCATGCACGCACACACGTACACACATTCAGCTGACTAGAATCAGTGTGTAATGGAGATAGCTGTGCCATTGTTACACTACCATGTGCTGTCAGGTGTGCACTTCCATACACACACCTACACACATATACAGACATGCCCAACCACACACACATGCACGCACACACGCACACACACACATTGTATGTGGAGGTCCACTAAATATTGTAAGTCATGGTCCAAAGAAACGTGCTTAAGGCCTTTCTCAACCATGTCTCTCTCTATTCAAGTTGCTCCACTCCACTTTATCCAAACAGAAAACTATAGACTTGTCACACAAAAATGGTGGCACTTTACAATAATTAGAGCTGGTGTCACACCCCCCCTTCATGAGTTCTTTTGTTAGACATGTATGATTTGTCCAGAGTTGTCTGCAGTGTCACCATTGGTGATGATACAGAGGCACACCCTCTGATGAATGTGACCTTTTAACAGGAATAAACAAATCCTATGCTGCATTAGTTGACGAGATAGTGCCACACCCCCTTAATGGGACCCTATGGGTGATGAGATAGTATGACATCCCCTAAGTGTGACCTTTTTATTAGATGTATTGATGGCCTTGGATGACCTGTGCTGCTCAGGATCCTACTGACCTAAAAGAACCTGTTATCTGTCATCCTTGTGGAATGACCCCGAGGTTCTGTGGTCATTGGAGACTCACCTGTGTTATCAGTGGGTCGCACTGACAGTGGAGGCGGGTTACGTGTTCTCTCTCACACTCGGGGTGTATGATATTGTAGATATGATGATGTTGGTTCATGTGCGTGTATTTTTCCACCTTGATTAATGATAAAACGCATGACGGACGTGTCTAACCTCAGGCAGCTTAACCAAACGACTTAATTCTTGTTTTAGCCTAATTTCAAAATTATTGAATTTTAAAGAAATTGAAGCTGGTTTAATCAAAGACTTTAAAAGAACTATTGAATTATTGAATTTTAAAGAAATTGAAGGTGGTTTAATCAAAGACTTTAAAAGAACTACTGTAATAATAGTTTATCGCTTAGTGAAATCAAAATTGTCTGAGGTTCAATTATATGCTATCAAGAACTATCTTTGCTCAGAAATCCAAAATGAAGGAAGAGTTTTGTTGTGTTGGATAACCAAAGTTGTGGGTTTTGTAAGGAGATCAAATCAATTGTGCCCACGACTACCTATTATTAGATGCCTGAGTGTAAGATAAATCTGCTTGACCCCGCTCGGCTTTGTCCCCTAAACCAATAAAGTTATTTTAGACATCGTTTTGTTGTTAGTTACCCATAGCAACTAGCGTTCATTACCTTGGGGCCTGGCTCTTATCACTACGCATTGAAAACACTGTTTTAACTCATTTAGTGTTTGTTTCATTACAGTTACAAGGCTTTTGGAGTGTATTATGGGGTGCATCATACATAAATCAATATTATAAGAGACAGGATTTGAATCATGTATTTATAGTGCAGTTATTTCAACCACCACCAGTTGAGCTTTTTCAGTTGAAGTAAAATATTAGGTTATATACATGTTTATATCTGTATATAAATACCTAGAGGGGTTCTGTGACTATGGTGACATACATTTATTAGGTTTGAGGGTGTTTTGAAGTAAAGTGTGACTACTCTCTGTCAGTAGGTATGTCAAATAATACACTGCCACCCTCACATGAATTATGCCATATATGCTCTTGCTGGCTCCCAAAGTGTTCTGGCATATACGCTTGGGTGACAGTGAATTATCTCACACATAATCTTTTGATTTGACTGCACTTGGCAAAAAGAAAAAGTTTTAGAAATTTTGGTTTAAAAAAAATGAACATCATATGCTATAGTAAGTATTATAGATTGCTAGTAACATGTTATTGGGCACTACTAGTAAACAAATTTTCTCACCTTAAATTTAAAAAGATAAAAGAGAAAACAGTTTGTGGTTAAACCTGAAGCATGGTGAGAACCCAATCTCATTAGACAATGGACTCCTACTGATTGCTAATGGTCATTGTTTCTTTGTTGCCCAATGAAATGGCCTCACTTTATAGATCTTTATCGAGTGCATGTAATTTGTTACAGTAATCCATGCTTGCTTTTAATTGCCAGCTATTTGATTTGGAATTCAGAAGTTCTGTATGTGTGGGAACGGTGACTGTGTTGCTACATACCCCGCACATGTGGGTTTTCAAGCTGACCCTCTCTCTCTATAAGTGAATTAAAAGGATGTTTGCAGTGCTATTTTATAAAATGGGAATTGACTACGATACAAACAGTGTATTTGTAGTTAATTACAAGGCCAGACAGTGTCAATATTTAAGTTTAGAGTTCATGGCAAATGTTTGCATTGGAATATTGGAGGAAATAGAACAGCAACAGAACATATATATATATATATATATATATATATATATATATATATAAGCAAAGCCTGAGCTTGCAGTGATTTTCAGCTGAAAGATAAAAAAAATAGAAAAAAATCTTTAATTGGCAGAGATAAAAATACCTGTATTAAACTGTCAGGAAGTACACACTTGATTGCAATGCCTGGCTGTGAAATCCCTATGGGTTCATTAATGTATTGGTCAGTAAAATGACCCTCAGATGAGACTATAATGGGATATACATTGTACATGTGCATGTGTGTGCATGTTTTTCAGGGGGAGGGGTGGGCTGCATTCTAGTTTAGGGACAGTAGTTTCTTGATTGACAAAAGAATAAATTTCATGATAAAAAATCCTTTTTATCATTTTTTCTTCAGATTTACCATGACTTTACAAGAGCAGGAAATGTCTTCCTCCACGTCTGCAGAGGTGGCAGACAACAAACCACGCTCACGATCTCAACGTACAATATCAGTGGGTGAAAACAACAATCAGGTCAACCGTAAAGCCTCGACTCACCAAGACCAAGGTGAAAGAAAACTTATTGGCATCGATGGGAAATGGTATGACATCACCACATTCATCCCCCATCATCCAGGTGGGGATATTATCAAACATTTCATTGGCCGAGATGCCACAGCAGTGTTTCATAGTTTTCATGAAAGGGACGTCTTGAAGCACAGAAAGCCAGTAGGAGATTTCGAGCTAGACGAGGACCCAGCAACAGAAGCATTCCGCCAGCTGCAAAAATTTTTTATTGAAAATGGATATTTTGAAACCAGCATGTTGTGGTACGCGGGTAAATTCGCCATTACTTTCTGTCTCCTGGCATTGTCCTTTCTCTGCGTGATAGCCAGCGAAAAGTGGTATGTACACTACCTAGGGGCCTTTTTTCTTGCCTCTTTTTGGCATCAGTGTGGATTTTTCATGCACGATTTTATGCATACCCAGGGTTTCCATAAGGCCAAGATTGACCGCTGGCTTGGAACTTTCTTCGGTACCGTGTGTCTTGGGGTGTCGGGGAGCTGGTGGCGAGAGGAGCACTTTAGCCACCACGCACTGACCAATACAGTCAACCCAGAGACCAAATGGAGTGACCCTCAGGCTCACGAGGCGATATTTGCTCAAAATGAACGCCTTTTCCCATTACACAACAGCCTCTTCGAATACTATGCAATCAAAGTCCAGCACATCACTTTCTTACCCACGTGCATTTTGTTTGGCCGCGTGGCTATCATTCTGGACAGTTTCCGCGAAGAGAAAAACGTGAGGGAATGGGTGGCTTTTGTGATCCACTGGACATGGATATGTCTATTGCTCTCGTTTCTACCTTCATGGTATGAATGCCTTGTGTTTTACAGCATGGCAGCTATTTTCGAAGGCGTCCTCCACATCCAACTGCTTATAAGTCACTATTGCAAACCATTTTACCTCGAAAATGACATATGTACAACACAAAACTGGTACCGCATGCAAGTGATCTCCAACATCAACATCGTCAATCCTGTTTGGATGGACTGGTTTCATGGCGGTCTCAACTTCCACATCGAGCATCATCTCTTTCCCTTGATGCCCAGACACAATTATCGCAAGGCCAACAAACACGTGAAACATGTCTGCAAAGAGCTGGGAATTACGTTTGACGAATGCACGTGGTCGGAAGCTGTGATAAGAACCATCCAGCATCTGAAGAAGATGTCCACTCATTTCAGTTTGAACCCAAATTAAAAAAGATTTAGTAGAATTTTTTTATTAAAAAAATTTCATGAAGTTATTATGTAGAATTGTTTTTTACTGTTTCATTATTTTGTGATGCATTGTACTTGCTACATTTTGTGCAACCAGGGATTTTGCAAGAATAGAAGTATTTTGGTCAAACCCCAAACCTATATGCATGTTAGCTATAAGCATTATAGTTGTCTTCTACAATCAACAGTAGTAAGTTACAGTATAATTTTGTAATGATATTACTAGTCAGTAATAGCCATGCATGTTTTTAACATGTACCTGGTCATGCAGCATATTTGAGGCCATTCAGAATAAAAAATCCGAGGATCTTCTGATCCATTGATCAAATAGGGCAGACCCTACATGAAAGAATCCGCTGATGGTCTTACTGCTTCCACAAGTGCTGTCCTTGCAGGAGTCTAGCAATTAAACCCTGGAGCCTTGATTTAATCCGTTTAATGGCTTGTGTGGAGGCAGGGAGACCATCAGCGGATAAATCGATGCTTCTGTCATGTAGGGTCGGCCATATTTGATCCGTGGATCAGTTCATCCTTGGATCTTCTGTTCCTAATGAACCCTTAGTCCTCTCATACCCATACAGTATGTAGATCCACAGTCATATTTATCTGATAATTCATATTTTTATATTTAATCATATTGTTGGCAGCACAAACTCCAAGTTATAGATTTGAAAAATCTAATCTGGCCATCCGGATTATCTAATTTAAATTTTAGATAACAGATTTGAAGAATTATGTTTTTCTGTGAGAGCAGACAGACTATCTTCTTCAGATTCACTTGTCCTACTTGACTTGTATAATTTATTTATTTATTTATTTATTTATTTATTTATTTATTTAGCACAGGTACATTTTGCAATAACTATGAACTGGCGAAATATTCTGCAGAAAGCTAGTATGAAGATTATAGAAAAATAATTAAGACAATTTCCTTAGCAATGTTTTACGAGTCCTACAATGGCTTGAGCAACTGTTGCTCATTGAAACAGAGCATTCCAGACAGCATTGCCTCTAAAATCCATACACTTTTACACAGACAATAGTTCTTTGACTTAGTACAAAACAGTTGTTACGTGGGCACTTTAACCAAGACTGGGCCGGCCCATCAAGGTGACACATTTAATAGCTCAGATGTGCTGATTATAAATCCTCATCTGCTAGGAATGTGACATGATCTTCATCCCACACTACTCAGAATTTATCACATATATGGCCTTGGTTCTTGTCAGACATGACATATTGCTGTTTCAGATTACTGTAATCAGTCCTAAATTTTTAGCATTTGATTCACTTATTTCAACAAGTATTCCAATCACTTCAAGACTGATTATATTTAGCTACTCAGAATTAACCCAGACCAGAAATCGCTCCTTTTAGACAAGCAAAATTTCATTCCGTTTTGTGTGGGGAAAGTGTTGGTAATTAATTTTGTTCAAATTTATGGAGAGATTACCGTATAGTGATCAAGTTATCAGAGTCCTTGTGTACTTCACCTGCCATCTGTTACCAATTAATCAGCTGATTGAGATTCTGTGTTCTACTGTGACAGCCAGTTCTCTCTCCTGGGAACACCTGTCTCACCTGATGTAACTATAACAGATACCTCAGACTGAAACGTTAAACAAAATCCATATTGAACCTCTTGTCACCCTGTAGTTAATATAGTGACAGTAGGGGCAGGCCAAAAAAAGGAAATTTGGGCACTTGAAGATGAAATGATATGAGGTAGACAAGTTTTTGTCAGGTAGACAAGTTTTTGTTAGGAAGACTTGTTTTAAATCCAGGTACATGTAGGTTTGATGCTGGGTAGACACAAGGTACATTCTTGTAATACTTGTGACATTATTTCTGCTGTAGAAATATTCACATCCTTAATTTTTCTTTTTGGCTAAGTCATGTTTGAGATTTGGCCACTAAATGAGCAAACTGATCAATCCATTTTGGGTGTATTTATTTTATTAAGCTGAATGGCGTCTTTGAAAGATCACCACATTACAAACATTTGTCTTTGGGCTGTTTTATGATTCTGCAATGTTTTCTGTATACTTAATCCCTCTCAGGTAGAGGTTATAATAAATGTTAATTTAACTTGGACTGGCACTACCCAATGGAACCAATGTTTGATTTTTAGGCTTTAAAGAAATATCACTTAATAGATGTATTTTTTAGTCCTTTTATGTAGACCTTTAATTGAAGTCATTTTATAAAGACACATGTTACCATTTCAACACAAATGTTGAAAACATTTTTTTAAATATTTTGTTTTTAGTAAGTGCCCTTGAAGTATATTTCACAGTTGGCAGTAAGTTGATGTTTTTACCTTCACAACTGAGACACATTCCAGGAGTATTGGAAAGTACATTTACCTCTCAGACACATTTCATGTTTCCGAAAGTGGCTTTGGTTGGAGTTGGGGTGGTTTGTTGTTGTTTTCTTTATTGAGGGGTATGTGTTTTTTTATCATGTTTATTGATTTATATCTCTTTTTGGATATATATATATATATGTATCAATTTTGAAGCTTTTGCTGTTCCATTAAAACCTGTTATTAAGTCAAATAGTATACTGGTATATATTACAGTGTAAAGGTAATACATCCATTACAGAAAAAAGCAGAATGTATTGAAGCACTAGAATATGTCATGATTATGAAATTTGATATTTTTCATTGTACTAATAGCTGTTGAAAATGCAATAATCTTGTAAAGAGGTTGACAGTTGGGAAGATTTCAAATATGTCGACTGTGCATTTGGGGGAATACATACACAACTTGAGATACTTGTGGATGGATTTCTGTTGTGTCGTTAATGCCCACTAGAGGGCTGCACATGCCAAGTATCCATGATAGTCCCAGTGAAGGAAGCCAATGCACAAAAGTGACGTGTGGACTGGCACTTTTCATTTATGATAGAATGCGAGGAAAGATTCAATAAATAATTGAAGGCTTTTAACATTTTAGATGATGAAAAACCAGTCCTTGTCGCTCAGCTGTCACAGGTGTGGTGAAAAGATAAATTGATAATGTTTATATGCGAACTCAATGCATTCCATTTATTAAGTCCTTAATAATTGCATTCCCTTTATTAAGACATGAATATATATTTATCTAATCTGAAGCATATTTTTATGCAGGTAATTGTGAATTAGCATAAGGCATGGATGAGAAAAAGGTGTTGACATTGATAAATCTATTTGGTGAGCTTAATTTTAGCTTCATGCCCAACTTTATGCTGAGAAAGGCGATGTTCAATATCAACTGAACAAGAGCAATGCAGACAGGCATGGGATTTGATTGTTTTTCTAAGAACAAAGAGTATTGTGTTACTGATAAGAATTTTATGCATTAGATATGTTAAATTGAAAATTTTCTCTTGTGTAAGATATAACAAAAACCAGCATTAGTTTAGTTATCTTGATTACAGAAATGATTTTTACAGATTGCAACTGATTAACCTAGAAAACCTCTGTCTGGGTACAGTGTTTTGAATTGTAATAGCAGTTCACTTTTGTCAGAATATTACATGTATAGCCAGACAAAGATATGCGTCCATTTGCATAAATGATCTAATCTGATCAAAAGTGTACTGTATCGGCACATTCAAGAATGTCAGTGATACTGTCAGAGCTTAGTGTTATTTTTAAGTGAAGATGAATATGTTTGTGATGGCAATGAAATCTGTATATAAAATACATATTATTGATAATATATATTTTATAAATAATAGAGTACTGCTTTGAATGAGAGTGGAATTATTAAAGGAATAGACAAGGAATGATAGTATTCCAGTCCCATTGCAGTTGGTTTGTGTTACTTTTGTTTGCAGCTTTTTAACCATAATTTACATTTGTTTAATGTTTTTGCACCTATTCACTGCTGGCTTGCAGCTATCGCAAATATACATGAGTTAGATTTATAAGTTGTATATACTGTTTCTACTTTTTTATTTGCGTGTTATTGAAATTTTTATCATTAGTGATGATACCTAGAGTTGGATTTATTCAAATTTATCTTAAAGAATGTTTTCCAATTGTTTTGATATTGTAATAGCTTTGTTAATTAGGCAAGACATTTTAATTTGAATGCTTCCTAGAGTTTTGTGTCATTGATTTAAAGCTCATCTCACTTACATCTGTGATTTCCTAAATTATCTTAAAAATTAGGATATTTTCTACTTGTAGGCCCTTGATTTTGGATTTTACATAGATTAGTGGTTGCAGTTTTCATGCGTTTTTACTGTAAAATTTTAGATTTTTTTTTCATTTTTACATATTAAATCTATTGTACCTGTAGACTTATACTCTGGCATCACTTCCTTACGTCAATTTTTGACGGCAGATATAATTATATACTCGTTACTTACAAAACAGTTTGACCTCAGATTATAAAAACAAGTATTCCCCGGGGATCCTAGGAAAATCAGCATTCAGGGGGTTGGTTTTCAACTTACTTTATGCTGCGTATCAGAATCCGTAGTTTAGCGGGATCCATGCATTACGCTTTAAGAAGAGTTGAGGAAGTGACGCTAGAGGAGACCCTAGTGTGTTGTTTGGTAATATTGTCCGGAGCATAATTGTAGAATAGGATTGTTTGTGAGTGCTTGGCCAAATGCTTGCAAGTAAAAAGGTTTGAATTGCAAAAGAAAATGCAGTTTCTGTTGTTTTCAAGCTGGATTTTCAGATTTTTTGCCAAACTTTGAAATTTTACTCCGCAAACAAGGAAGTGCGACGGCGAATAATACTCCATTACAAAACTACAGCTCTCTCTTCAACTTCTGTACGGCTAGCTGTTTTTGCCAAGAATTTAAAATGCTCAAAGTAAAATCTAGGCAGTTGAATTAAATTAAATTAAGGCTACAAACTTAAAATGACAGTGCTTTTTAGGTAGCCAGTTTATACATGCATTTCAAAGACATGTATCTCCCTTAAATTTGTGAATAATCAAATTAATACCCCTAGTCAAAATTGCATTTGCACGCGAAATGAAAATGCTAGCGTTGCACGACCATATAAATAACTTCAGATAGGTTTGAAGTGCCTGGTATTTTGGTGTGTTTATAAAGCAATTTAAAACTGTAAGTTTGATAGAGCGATGTTATATGAGTACTTAAAAAGAATTGTTAGATAAGTAAGGAAAATTCGTGGAGTGTATCTTTTCGCTAGAAAATCCCATTTACTATATCGGTCAGATTTTAAGCAAGCGACCTTGCTTGTCAAACATAAAGATCTTTGCTGAATTTTTTAAATTGTTCAGACTTTTTTAGACGCACATCGATCTGCACCAGGCTTGTTGGATTGCTCTAAACCAGCATTTCTCAGTTTACGTGCATAACTTTTTCTACAAGAAAAATCATAAACCAGTCTATTCTTATGAAATATAGAAGATAAGAAAAATTGAACATTTTAGGTCAGCGTCGCATATATTTGTTCACTAACTTCATCAAATGACGTCATGTGGACAAAGTTAAAATTGCTCTAAAGTTAAGAGTGCCCCTTTGCGACCCAACAACATAAAAGAACCTCCAAATAATAACGATTATGTTTTTACAGAATACTCCGGCTTTTCAGAAAGCGTGTTCACGAAGTTTTATGAGTGGAAAATATACAAATGCCCCCTCGACCTTTACTTAAGGTGACTTGGAATTATCCCCAGGGTCTTCGTTCACCCTTCCAAGAGAAATTTCTTTACAACATATTACTTTTGGGCCCGGAGGGCAAACGTCAAGTTTCATTTATTTATGGAAAAAAGACCCACGCACGGGAGACGATGAAAGTGCTCACAATCTTAGAATAAATTCAACGGTGTATGAAAATAAACACACCGTGCGTCAATTTTGCATTATGCAATTTATAAAAGACTCAGTAGATTCTTTCGAATGGGTGATTTAATCACAAAATCCCCGTAGGTTTAGGGATATCTTTTGACGTTCAAAATCTGGCAAAATTTCATAACTTATAATAAATGACAAAAGGGAAAATGAGGATTTAGAGGGGTTTCAAATGTTTTACATTACAAAGCATCATCTTCAGGAGGGATAAACATAAGTCACAGTTGCTAATCTGATGTGGTTATGCAGTAATTGTCAAGAATAAAAATTGGTGATTATCAAAGAATTTTTTGTCTCTTTCCTTTCACCCCTTCCTTCCTGTGGCCCTAACCCATTGCCTGCAAAATGCATTTTAGATATATTTCTTATATCTCTGCAAACCTTCAATTCAATGTTACTTGAACAGAATGAACAGCAACGGCAGTTTTTTTGAAATAAATTTTTGAATAATTATACAGGTTTAAAATAGAAAAGGTATATCAATATTATTATCAAGAACCCAATAATTTTCACTCATGTACTTTTAATATGTTCGTGATTTTCTTAATAACTTTTTCAAAACAGAAAATAAGCATACATTTTTTAAGAAGTTATATTGGTTATTAAATACTCTGATTACCAACAATAACTTTTCATGAAAAATATGAAATTATTTCCTTTAAAAATTAAATACATTTGCAGCGGGATGGAAAAATAACATCTTTACTTTTATATTTCTGTCTTCCGTAGCATTTGTATTGAGTGCTATAATTCTGTATGGCATTAAGTATCAGCTTGAAAAACTAGCTGTATTACGTATATGTCCTCATATCTCTTAATCCATGACTGAATTGCATATTCTGAAACGCAAAAGACCAGACCCCCACCAGAACGAAAAATAATTGTAACCGACATTGCTTACTAATTCAACCAAAACACCAAACAACAATCGGCGTGTTTGTAAACTTCGCACTGACCATGAATCGCATTTGTTTGCTTTTCTATCGCACAAAACAACAACACGCAGCCCCACACAAACAATTTCGCTTCTGTTTTTGTTGTAACATTTCATTGTGTAACACAAATGTGTAAAGAAATTCCACCGGGTTTTGTTGTTTCATAGTTGGAAAGTATGTAAATTCTAAGCAGAGAAGGTCCCGTATTTCTATTAGTCACAAAGTCATGAAAGAAAATTTGCGTTTTAAAGAACGGGCAGCTTGGCTGAGCACTTTGTTGGTACCGCCGGGATTTCAGAATGAATGGAGAGAGCCGTGTGGGATCAAGGGGGGGCAATATTGATAGTATATACATGCAAGAATATAACGGGCACCTGCAGACCGTTCACATACGTGTAAAGACGTTTCATTCAGTGGGAACCCGGCGACAAGTTTTTGTTTTAATCATTGGTCGTTCGGTAGATCTATTTAGGAAAGCTAATTGAAAAGTTTCTCGAACAGTTTCAAGCATTGCCGTACCAACGGTCTCCTGGCCAGGCACGTATAACTCAGATATACGGAAAGGAGGAGTCGGATTTGTGCAAATATACACAGTTACGCAGACAGGAGTAGATAAAGGTATGTAATGTTATATGTATGCTATTATCAGTCACAAAAAATAATACTCAGAAAACAAGCCCGTAGCCATGGGGATTCGGCGGGAGGGGTTTCGCCCTTTCTTGCTTGGAAAAGGTCCGCTCTAGGTAAAATTTGATATGGGTAAACGAAGGTTTTATAGTAAAATGTTCACTTTTTCACTAAAAGACCCTCCTCTCAAATTGAAATTTCTAGTCATTTGAGGTCACAGTGGCATGTCAAATTGTTTCAAAAAAAGACTTATACTGCGTACCAAAGGTTATTTAGCTAGGCCTGACACAATTTCAAAAACTAAATTCGTTACGAAGGCTAGTTTAAAGAGGAGCCCTTTTTAAAACATCTCGTGCGTTAGTGCGCTGGACTTGGTGGTCATTCTATCCTCTGGCCTGTTTCCTGTTGTGGTCAGTGTATTCCCTGTTGTCACACTCGTCAACTATGCAACTTTAAAACAACACCGCCCATCCTCCGGTCAGTTCTTGATAACGGTCAGTGCATTTCAATTATCTCAGTAGAACGAATTTGTGGAAATATCGATATTCTTGACTATTACGCCAAAGATGAGACAACAACATAGATAATATCTCATGATCATGTCAGTTTAGCTATGGAATAAGCAAGTGAGACACGGTATTCATTTGCTTTTGTTTTAAAGTCAAGGCGTTAGAGGTTGATGAAGCGTACATGTAGCTCTGGTAGTATAAAAAAGATGAATAAAAAGTGGACATTGGAACTTAAGGACACCAAGAGAACAACTGTCTGAATGTCTTAGGTAAGTCAGTTTATGACTTAGGTAGGTATAGACTTAAACCTTAGCTTGTGAGTAGGCCACGAACAAGGTGTTAGAAATCTGTTTTCATATGAGAATAGATTAAATTCAGGTACGAAAAAGGTAACTCGGGTTAATAAACTTAACGACCGTAAAAATCTAAACAAAACACAAAAAGAAATAAAAAAGACAAAGAACATAAACAATGTTATGGCTAGTTGCTGTTAAGTACGACAGGTGTTGCATAATCGAAGCTTAAACAGTTTTATATGTGGTAAATATGACATAAGACGTATGTAGGCGGTTTTCAATGTACTTTTATTTACCGCCAGTAGACGGTAGCGCCAACGACCCTCTTACGCTTCATTTGTCGGCTAGTTGTAAACGCATTCTCGACTAAACCACAGCCTATTCAGATTTTGTTGTGCCTAAGTAGCTGTCGCTTTGCTGTTTTATTATGGCATGGAGCGAACGGTTTTTGCCTCTTTAGATGGTTGAATATAAGCCGCTTTTACCCATATTTTAAAAAGTGAATCTGGGCCGATGAACAAACCTGTAACTAGAAAAAAAGCTGTAATTTTAATGAATCAAATAAGACTCGCATTGATTACGTTCTTTACTGTTTCAATCTTAGAAACTGAGCTTTACTTGTAAACCCACGTCTCATCTACATATGTTCTCAGCCTTAGTAAAATTGCAGTAAGAATTGTTTAATAAGTTTCCACTCAAACTAGCTTTGAAAAAAAATTGTTCTGAAAGAGAAAATACAGGTCACAAAACACTTCACGGAAAATGATTTATTACAGTATTCTTATTATATTGATTTTCTATTTATTTATTTATTTATTTATTTATTTATTTATTTATTTATACCAAGACGGAGTTGACTCTCAGATAAGCGACTGGTATATATTTATGCAGAAGTTCCTTATGAAAGTATAATATTCCCCATTATCAAAAGGAGATTCATCGGCACGTGTCTGGCAGACTCCTAGGGGAATAGATATCCTGAAAAGTCACAGACATGTTCTCATGGCAACCGATAAATGCCTTGCAAAATACCCTCAAAAAAGAAAAGCGACAATACGGTAACGAGAAAAGAAACAGACTTGATAATCCCTCGCACCGGATACTCTCATATTGATTAAATACTATACGCTCTAAAAATGTTCTCCGTCGCTAATTTAATTGATCTAGCTCGAAATGAGATAACTGAATGCGATTTTATTAAGAGCTCGTCGGCTTCCTCGGCGTTTTGACCAGCCAGTGTATCTAGGCTTTGTGAAACATAATATGCGCTTCCGGTTACCGTTTCAACCCAACAACATATCGATTGCATCAGGTTTCAACGGGAAAGGCAGTTTCTGATGTCTGATCATTGGATTGTCATATTTCCTATGAAGTTTTCATCTAATTCCATATTGTATTTTTAAAATTGTATTATTATTTTATTATTGGTATTATTATTTTTTAAAAATATTATTATTATTATTATTATTATTATTATTTTTTTTTTTTTTTTTTTTTTTTTTTTTT
>NW_019775616.1:35221-56098 GCF_001039355.2 Lingula anatina | reverse complement strand
TTTTTTAAAATAAAAAGCCCTGCCCCCCCCCCCCCCCCCCCCCCCCCCACTTGTCCATCACCTCCTAAAATATATCTTGCATGTTTATAATATCATCAGGTTTTCGATCAGAAGGGGTCTTTTTTCGAGAGATAGACAAAGGGAATATATTTTGTATCAATAAAGGTAATACCGAGCCTCCCACTAGTCCCATCCATTCACCCATGCAACAATACCTGTAAGTCGTGCAGTGAAATCTATTAATTGATTTCCATTAAGCCTTCGACACAGATTTATCGTTGTGCCGACTACCGTCACAACACGTTTAATGCACTCTGTAAGTCAATTATGAGCATTTGCTGGTCGTCCACAGAAACCTTGTGCTATGACTTAGCGATAATTTGATCTATAAAATTCATCGGTTATGTGAGGAGGGGTCGCTGGGTTGGTTTTGATGTTGACAATATACAGAGTTCTAACATTGGCGCACTTTGAACATGTGATTGTCATTTAATTATCTGGTAACAAGTGAAAACCCCTGTAATCCCCAGATCTCCCCCCGTCTAGCATCGATAATCTGCATGGGTCTTTAGGCTTAGCAATAATTATAAACGTCACAATCTTATTCCAATATCGTCAAACTTTCGTGAGAGAAAGAGAAAGTCAAGCTTTTCAATACCGAAAGGGACATTTTGTCGCACGATAGCGTATAGCTTGAAAGATATTTTAATTGCATTTCAACATGGCTGAGATTCTATGCCCAGTTGAGGTAGGTAGAGCTATGTTGGGGTAGGTCCTTTAAAGTGTCATTAGAATCAATCGCATTCATATCTGAGGTAGAACTACATACATGAGTTCCTATTTAATCATGAAATTTTTGTGTGTTTCACTGTCAGTTACTTGGCCTCCTTTACATGCATATCTGTCTGTTTTTATCATCCTGGCAACAACTTGTCTATCTAGGCGATCATTTCAGTTATCAAGGATGACTATGTAAATTATGGAATTTGGGTCTTGCATGTAGTTTATCTAAGGGTCTAGGTGCAGTATTGACCTACTGTCACGTACTACAGGGACTCATTACTTTTATCTGCCCTATATAAACCTACCACACTTTGATGTTCCCACATTTAAAAATGTTTCTACATTTTTAAAATGTTAATAAAATATGAACGCACTGTGTCTTTATTCTTTTTAGGAACAAAACGAAGAGGATATGTTACGAAGCGAATCTGATGTGGGTATAGAGTTCCGTGCTCGACACCGGTCCAGCAGTAAGCACCATCGAGACCGAGACAGGGACCACGGCCAACTCCGTGGCACTTCTCACCGCGACCATGTGGGCCACAGCCTGAACGGGAGCTCCACCTCTTCCTCCACAACCCCGAGCCCCGAGCGTGAGGAGAACCCTTCCCCTTTGCCGCCAACCATGTCCCCGGGTCCCCCGGAGTCCCCCTCCCTGATCACGCAGGAGTACCTCACTGACAGTGACGTGATCACAATTGCCAGCCCCCAATCCTCCGAGATTCACAGTTCCCTACAGAAGTTGTGCTTGATAGGAGAAAAGAAGCTTCACTTGGGGGCCGCGCGGGCAAATATATGCACGGCGGCAATACGCTTGCAGATTTGGCCGACGGGCGCAGATATATACGACCAGTGCCATGGCTACGTGACGCCTTCGGGGACACTGGGTGGCCTGGATATCGCGTGTGGGACGTTTGAGGACGTGCTGCACTCGGACACGTACCTGGCAGCCTTCGTGAGCGATGACACGTACGACGGAAAGTGCATCAACTGGCAAACCACGAAAGACCAGTGGGTAGGATTAAAATGCATCAGCAAAACTACGGCATTGCAACCTATAAAGTCCCATTATGAGACCTGCTACGATGCTCGTTCCGCGGATCGCATCTCCACAGCTTTGTTTTATAACAGCATGCCCAATGTTGAACAAACCCAACCCGCCAAAGAGTACATCTTACACCTTTCACGAGACAGAGCATTGATTGAGGAATTTAGCCCGTCAACGTACGGGCAGAGACTTCACCACGCCGAACAGTGGCTCCTTGAAATGCTTCGAGAAAATGCTCACCACATGGTCTTGAAACTTCTCCGTTCTCAAAAAATATTCGCCGAAAATATCGGTGACGTAGCTCGAGTTAAACTGATCCTCGAAATTCATGGGAAAGAGAAGATCTGTAAAGAGTGCTTCAAAAGTATCGAACACTTTTGCGAGGACAGGTCGATCCATAATGATATTTACACAAACGTGTACCGCACATTGTGTAGGTACGGATACTTGGACATGCAGACGGGCCGCCTCAATATACAGGCCAGAGTTTCTTATCAGTCAGAGGAAGACGTCCGGCTCGTGAGGCCGAAGTACCGACGTGTGCCGTCTGCGTCCTGTCTCACGCACAAATATGACATGAAGGAATTCGTCAGCTCACGGAGTAGCACTTCAAGTGTGTCCAAGTGACACAAAACACCTATGACGTTAATGTAAAAAAAAAACACACCTTTATAATGCCAGGGAAATCACCACAGCCCATAGCATGTCATTCGATATCTATTTTAAAAAACTCCTATGACGTAACTGTCAGAAAATACACCCTTACAGTGTCAGGGGCATTCGCGCAGCTAATAGCAGTGACGTTACCATATGAACAAATGATGTCATTCGATTAAAAAAAAATCTTTAGGGGCAGAGACAGGGATGGATAGGCCTATATTAAAAGCAATAACGCCATGATGTCCATTGAATCGTGTTTGACAGCCTCTTAAATAAATCGGATGTTTTATAACTTATACTTCCACAGAGCCAGCACTTTTATTGTATCGGAACATTGTCAAAATACTTCCAAAAGCACCTTTCATGGGTCCTGATGACGCCAGAAGTGATAATGAAATCTATGTTTTTATAAAAAAGACTTCTCCAGAGTTGCATGTTTGATATGGTATTTCTGGTAGATCTATATTGATGAAAGTCGATTAAGACGATGACGTTATTTCTTCAAAATTAAAATTAGGAAAAAAAAACTATAACATATACAAATTGCACTTCAGTCTGTTCAGATGTGACAGTGAAGGCTGAGAACTCATTTCCGTTACTGAATGAAGATGACATTTTGAAATTAAAGCTGTTTAATCATTAGTAGCGGAAATGTATGAAAACTTCTTGTATTATCGATTGTGTAACATTACATGTTGCAATTAAATGTAATGGCAAGGATCTTGCAATTATTAAAGCAATTATTGTGTGTTGAGAATTTAACATCTATGTGGAATATCCTCTTTAACGCTAGCCAATGACTCCGCACCTAATAGCACTAAAATCGATGCCGGGCCAGAAAAATGTGGTGAATTATTTAGACTGTCCACTGCTTTTCGTTCAGGGCCCCCTCACTGTCTCACGTAATTGTTGTGCTGGCCGTACACGCGAGACGACAATTAGTGACTTCACTGCACCGATAATTTGGATTAGAGCAGTGAAATATTAGAGCAGTGAAATATATCAAAATAAAAATATCCCTTGCAATTGATTTTTGCACTTCAATTTTGTGTTTATTGAAACTTGACAATTTTATTTAATGATAACCAGGCCCAGTTAGTATATCGACATCAATATGAAAATATCAAAATTAAGTAAAATATACCAAAATAAAAATATCCCTTGCAATTGAAATTTGCGCTTCAATTTTGTTTGTTGAAACTTGATAATTTTATATAATGATAACCAGGCCCAGTTAGTATATCGACATCAATATGAAAATGTCAAAATTAAATATTTGCATAAGATGTATTTTTATGTGATATAAATAAAGATGAGACCAGATCTGCAAGGTGGAAGTGATGGCGTTCTCAAGTTCTTTTAAGAACAGCAGCCATTTCAAACGCCTGAAATTTGAGATATACACTCCTCTAATTAGCCAAATTTTAGAAGGGCACTGCGTCTCTATTTCATAAAGATTTCTCAAGACAGTCCATAATGTCCATTTACCGATCTTCTTACGATTTGATGGATATTTTGGCTGGCCGATTGTACTGAAAAACGTGCATTAAAGTGGATGTGGTTGTTGTAACCTTGAAGACGTCTCAACTACCGCAATTGCTGTTTCGGTATTTATTTGTGCTGATCAAAACAAAATAAATGATCAAATGGACGTGCCCGTGTTTTTAAGGCGACACAACTTGTGTTTGTATTCTCGTTTTATAGGCGATGGTGCACTGTAGCTACTGGAGGTGGGTCACTTATTTATGCTCTACAAAAAGGGTGTGCCAAAGATAGCTTTGGCTAATAAGAGTGACCACATAAAAAGGTACTTGCTGTTATATGATTTTTCGCCCCTCCCGTACTATATGCAAGTCCTTAAAAGGTCTTACATCTATTCTCTGATAACTTGCTCCAGCTTCACTTCTTCTCTCAATTCAAAACACAAAGGCGACCCTGTATTTAGATGTTGTCTGGGATGAAGAAGCTTTTGTATCACTACAAACCATTATAGACACATTAGGCTGCTAAGATGAATGAGGCAGTACATGCTATATGTTTGGTCATTAATGGAAAATTCAGCATAACTTGTCTTTATTTGACACATTTAATTAATTGATGAATGACATCCACTCATGTTGACAACAATAAAATGAAAGAAACCTTTTTCAAGTAAAAGAGTTTATTCAAAAAAATATGAATGTACATGTAAGTGGAAGATGGCCTTGGCATTGCATAGGAGTACAAAATAAGTAAAATATTTCTGTAAAAGTGCCTTGGAAGACACGGATAGTTACATTTAAATAACAATCAGTGAAGAAAATCATATATGCTTGCATACTAGTAGATTTATTTTCTCCCACGTGTACTAGTATTTTTATTTCGTTGTTCGTAAGATATTTTTAATTGATAGGGTATTTCAAATGTTACAGTTCAGATAACCTCATTGTCTAAATATTCCAATTTCCAACACTTCACAGGGAATGTACTTAATACATAAAAATATTCTTTAATTATTATTTTTCTTTTGCCACAACAGTTATATATAAACAAAGAAAAAATAGTTAATGTTTGAAATTTAGCACTCTTTAAATTTTTAAAGTATGATTTCCAATTATAAAAGCTATGCTGTACAAATAATAAAGCATCTAATAAATGATACTTCACTCAACTGTCAAATAATATCTGTGCAATATGGAGTATTATTAACTAAAAGATGAACTACTGAAAGTTCCTTTGGTCCTAAAGAGTAATGAGCAAACTGAGTTTAATCTCTAAATCCAAATATATACAATAAACAAATGAGGTATACAGACACAGAAATTCATATAAAAATGATTAAAAGGGTTTGGAAGTGATTGGTTCCACTTTTTGATACAATGGTCGTTTGATATGACGATAAATAATGACAGATACTTTCACTATGGTCAACACCCCAGCTATGCCAAGAAGCACCGCAGTAAATATGGAATTGCGTTTGGTTGGATCCCAGTTCTTGGACATGGAACCAATCAGAGCCATGATTATAACTGGATATGGTGCGAAGGTGTAGCGCACATATCGGTCCAGCACAAAGGTCTCTAGGATGAACCATGTGGTGATCTCCGCAGACAGGATGCCCAAAGCAATTGTGCATGCAACGTCCTGTGTTACAGCCTTTGTGACGTAGCTCAACACCATGGAGAGATTCAACAATGTTGCTATGGTAACCCAGGTTGCGTAAAAGGCCATAGCATTCTGCACGAGGAATCGGATCAACCAGATGTCCTTCCCAGAATTCATCCCTATCAGCTGATAGGCGATAGAGTCAAGGCGCAGATGACAGAACACCAAGGCGACCCAGAGTGTAAAAGGCATCAGGGCGATGACGATGAGAGCCCCCCATAAAATCTGTCTGTCCCACAGAAACAGCCAGCTTATGTTGCAGAGATTGTTGACGATGTAGAAGATGAAAGTTCCTGCTGGTAGGAGGCCTGGGTTGACGTACAGATAACCCTTAGGTCCCTTACGACACAGACTTACCAAGGCGTAGATCAGAAAACACACCTGTGGAAAACAAAGTGAAATCATAATTGTTTTTTTTTTTCCCTATAACAAGTGTGTGCGTTAGTACTATATGTGTCTGCCACTGTGCCCACATGCTAATGTGTAAAAAAAATGTCATTCTTGACTGTATCAGGAATAAAAACTTTTACTTTAAAACTACAAATGGTACACCAGATCATCAGATGGTAAATTAACTTGTACAATTTAAAGATAACTTAATTTGGGCACCATCCTTGCAATAGCAGTCAATTCATACTTCATTAAAATTTTCTTCTCTTAGACAACTCATTAGGGAAATGTCAGTCAAAGTTCATATAATTTCTGATTCTATCTGCTGCTCCTATCTGTCTAATGACGCAATGGCTATGCCTATATACACATAATGACATTCCACAGGTACTCGTTATAGATAAAGAATGACCATTCTGCTTCAAGGCTCACAAGGTAACATCTGTCTCCTGAGCTAACTATGGCACTTTATGTTTGCTTGTTTTTTAGAAAAACTGTTCATAAATCAAACCTTTACAACTATACAAGTACAAATGGGGGTATTTTTGCATAATATCTCAAATTTCACACAAAACATTCAATTTTTGACCAAATATTCATATGTTGTAAAGGACAACGAGATTCTCCTTCCTCCCCCTCCCCAAACACACACACACAAATATACACACGCACACAAACATACACACACACCTTAAACACACGGATAAGCCCTACCTGCCAGAAATAGATAATCCCCCAGATAGAGAAAGTCCATCCAGCGGGAGTAATCTCCAAGTAGTAAGCATCAGACACATCTCCTGTGTTGTTTAAAAACAGGGCTGAAAATGCGAGAAGAAATATTGCAGTGTTATACTAGTATATTGCAGTGTATAATACTGGTACAGAGCTTGTGAGCTGTCACTCATTTTTTTAAACTGAGGAAAGATAATGACGACAGTGGGAATGAATCCAATAAAGTGTCGTTTAATGAGTTTTACCGTCTTTGAGGTGTGATTCAGGAAATACAAAAAACTTTGCAGGACATAAATATGACTGTTGGGGAATATTGAATACCAGTACCAATACCAGCGTACAGAAAAGAAAAACATGTGAATACTGTTAAATTAATGATTCAAACAATGAAAAAATAATCCAAATGAAAATCCTAAGCATATTTTCCTTTATCATCTTTTACTTTGTTTATTCATTTGTACATTGTATTATTAATCGGAGTAAACATATTTTTTACTCACCGTTTGGACCGTTCGAAACGGCATTGAAGCCGCAGGTAGCCGCAAACCCCAAAACTGTCAGAATTATCAACAGCATAAAAGCTGCATGGTGCTTGTATTTAACTTCTTTCTCAATTTCAAAATTCACGTCCATTTTGAAACCTCTGAGTATACCTAGGAAAAATGATAAAGTTGTTAAATTATTAAGGTTTTTTTAGTCTAACTGAAGTAAAGGTAACTCACGTTGCAAAAGACTTGTCTATGAACGGTCGTTTTGAGTTACAAAAACTTAAACTTGACTAACAGCAGGCTAATTCTAATTTAACTTTCATTTGTAATTCGTTGATTTACAATATTTTCGGAGAGCCTACCTTCAGTGATAATCGAATAACAACTTCCTTCCCAAAAAACAACAGGTTATATGAACACACTGCTATGACTTGCTGTGCGTCCGATGACCCATGAAAACAGGTCTTATAAAATCATAAATTTATTATTCTTTGTGTCAAAATTTCTTCACAAAATTTAGTTTTAAATATCTTACTTTTAAAATGTACATTTTTATTGATAAAAATATAATATTTTATATATTATTATTCCACATAATGTTAAACTGCGAATATTTAATAATAAAATATTGTTTGCTTAAAATCAGTTTTTGTTTTTGCGCCTCGTTCTGAATCTGGGTCGCTTGGACGGCACGTTGCAGTGCACGCGGTTACACCCATGTTATACAAGCCTTTCATTTATGTAAATGTGATCTGGTAAAATAGGTGTAACAGGCGTGAGTACTTAGAAAAAGTACAAGGGTTACTCAGGTGAGTTGAATATCTAGCAAAACGAAATTGAATAAGAATAAGTTTATAATAACTTTATTAGTTTACTGTATGCTAGTTTGTTTGTGTCTGTTGCATGTGCTTAGTGTGAAATTATCTAGTTTAGAACGAAGTTTTTTTAGAATTTAAAATGAAGGGGATGAGCATCAGTGACACTTCAGGATCTCTTACAATTGACAGTGTAGAGTTCTAGTATTGTGATGTGTTGATGAGGTTTTATTGAGCGAATTTTGTGTAAGCAAGAGACTTGCAGTACTTTATTGATGATGTACAGTGCAACAACATGTACAGAATTAATAAAGACAACAAGTATATAAATTTTTGTGTATATCAGTTAAGAAATTGAGGCATGTTGATGGACATTTCTTGCTTTGTTATAAAACGCCATCGATAATTCAGACTCATTTTTAAAATTCTGGCCACCTTACAATTGCTTGTGGACCACTGCTTTTTAAAAGATTATAGGAACTTCAAAGTAGAAGGCATACATGTACATGTATATACTGCAAGTTTGTTGACATTTGGAAGATTTGTGAATGGTGCACAAATCTGCAAGTACGTACAGTACTACCCTGTAGCTGTCTTTTGTTCTCAATTGGGCAGTGACATCAGTGCCGCAGTTTTCAAGTCGGTATAAATACAGAGTTTTTCTATAATTGACATGCAGAAATACACGAGTGCCTCTTATTAAATGAAAACCCAGCTGGGATGACTGGCATGTTTTTCTATTGAAGGAGGTGGTGCCATCTGGAGTGTATTTTGATTAACCCAATTTTTCAGGCTCCCTGTGATTATAAGGGGATCGAAGAAGCACTTAATTTTTGGACTGACAATTTAATTTGTCATAAGAGATTGTTACACAACTGGTTTTGACAAGTTCTCACAAACATGTATCTAACTAGTTCATTACGAATAAAAATTGGAAACTCTGTTTTGATGTTTTAAAAAACTCCTAAAATATTTCAAAATTGTTTTTTTTTTCTTTTGCAGTACAACAAGCAACCATGAAAACACAGGGACATAAACTGCTGCTGATGCTGCTTATTCTTCTGACATTTGCTGTCTACATAGCGATATTGTTTATGAATTTTCTGTCATCATCTTGGACTCTAGTTGGCCAAGACTTTGAAGGTGAGAGGATAAATTACTTTATTCTGCGTTTTCAGAAAAAAATTAGTACAGTCATTGTATCCAAATTAAATTAAATGTATAAGAATTGGTCAGCTTAAAAATTTGTAATGTTTTCTCAATGTTTCTATATATTTCTTATGCTGTTATGAATTTAGTGTATATTGAAGCTTTGTTGTCAAATTATTATTTTCTTCCTTGCAAGAAATATATAAATAAATAATGAAATAAAAAGAATAACAATTTTTTTGATTAACAACAACAGTAATAACCATGTAGGAATTTACAGTTAAGTAACATAAATAAGACAAAATTTATAGGTACACTCTTCCCAAAAATAATTTATTAAAATATAATCTGATTTTATAAAATTACATTATAACACTGAATGACCATCACAAACATTTGCAGGTTTGTTTCTGAACAACACTGGGGATGTCTCGGACTATTTTTACCTTGAAATCACACCTGCTGGCTGGACTTTCTCAATCTGGGGCTTTATCTACACTTGGCAGGTACAGTAGAGTGCATCTCTTGTATCAGATATAACGTGGGTTATAGTTTTTGTGTGATTGTGTCTGTGTGAATTTCAAATGTAAGTTAGTAGTAAAAATGTCTGTTGTGAACAAGATAAAAGATTCATGAAAGTCATAAATTTGAATGTAGTTTGTGGTGAAACATTTTAAAAATCTTACTTAATTTAAGCAAGTATTGTCACAAACAAAAAAAAAAAACATTTATCTGTATGCTTATAATCATAATAATCAATAGGTAAATTTGAAGATATATTAGGGAGTTTCCTATCTAATGTACGTCTAGTTTCATCTTTCTGATTTGATGCACATGATGCAACATTGTTTGTATTTTATTTACAGTTCTTATGGCTGATCTATGTAGCGACCAGTATGTGCCGCAAGTCCACAATGGGAAGCTACTTGTATGTGGATCCACAACTTGTTCCAACCGGACTGTTCTTCGTCTTCATCATCAACAATGTCCTGAATGTCGCCTGGCTTATTCTGTTTGATCGCATGCTCATCATCTGGTCCATGGTGGATCTGTTTCTAACCACTTTTTCGCTCTACGTGGCACTTTTCTTGACACATCGTCAACTTGAGAAGATAGCGCCGAACCTGGTCAGTATGAAGTCAGTGAAGGACATCTGGATGATTCGATTCTTTGTCCAGAATGGGTTGGCCTTCTACGCCACCTGGTGTACAATTGCCTCACTCCTGAACACCGCCATAGTCCTGTCATACACCATAGGCATTAAACAAGACATTGCATGCACCATAGTTTTGGGCGTGCTTGCAGGAGAGATCTTGGTCTGGTTTGGTCTGGATATTTTTGTCTTTGATCGATACACCCGTTACAACTTCAGCCCAATCATTGTCCTCATTCTCGCTCTGAGTGGAAGCCTTGCCAAGAACTGGGATCCCGAGAAGCGCAATTCCATCATCACCGTGGCGATCCTTGGAGTAGCAGTGGTCATTGGATTGGTCAAGGTTATTCTGATGTTTTACCGCCACTGTACTCGGCCGCTGTACAGCCACTTGTATACATTGGATAAAATATAATCCCGGCCATTGCTATTAAACTTGCACTCATTTGAAGAAAGTGAAAATGCAAGTGTTAACTTTGGTGCAGCTTATAAAAACAGCTGAATTAGTGTTAGTTATATAATATGCCAAACAATGTTTATATTTTTGTTACATTTTTTCTGAATATGCTTCTCATTAGTCATACATATGAATTTATTGAGCTAACACAATTCAAAACCTTTGACTGCCTGGAAGTCTTCAATATTTCACAAAACAAAAAAATCATTTTGATACTTTTAGACTTACGTAAGAAAATAGTTAAAGGTTGTAATAAAAAAATTTTGCTAAAGGTCAACAGCGTCTAACCAGCTGTACAAGTGTAAGTACTTAAAATGCAGATAAAGTGAGGAAAAATCTCGATACAATTTTATTATTATTTCAAGGTCAAACTGGGGTGATGGCCAGTTTGATAAGGTTAAAAAGTTTGTCCCCACTACATGTTGTTAAAAAAGCTTGTCCCCACTACATGTTGTTAAACACAGTTTGAAACCCCTTTAGCAGCCACGAAAAAAATTTACCCCCTAGCTACTGGAGGGGACAGGCCAGACAATTAAGCTGATTACACTGAGCTGCTTAAGTAAGAATCCCCTCAGCGATACATCGATCCTGCTGGACTGGTAACTTATAATCTGAACTCAGCGTATGGACTCTCATTCAAAATATGCAATCTGATGATTTCTAGTTGTGCAATGCTTTTTGTAGTTTTATGGATTTAAAGAAATGCTTCAAGTAAATATAAAAATATATTTGTATGTCTTTCTAGATATTTACTATTATGAATGTAAGATAAATTGATATTTTTTTTCTTTTTGTGACAATGCAAGATTTTTAGAAACATTTATTATTGAGATAACTGTTTCACATTCCATTATTATGCAAGATATACTAGGAATATTGGCATTTCAGAATGTCTTCCAAGTAAATTATGATCATGATGAGAATACTATTTATTTAGCAGATATTAATTGTGGCTCTGCAAACTTTTCAAATACATTCCACATTGCTTTTTCAATGCATTGTAAGACAGTAGAAATCTCTGAAGCAATACTCAAGCATTTCTGTATAAATACATGAGAAATATACTTGTTAGTTCAATTTCAAAACTGTAGTTCTGTTATTTCTTCAGAAAGGATATCCACATAAGCATATTATTTGGCTCAAATTACTGCTTGATTATCCTGCACCTTGACAGTCAGAATCGACATTACAGAGGCCTAAAAATTATGGCAAAGCCGATTTCCACATGGAACTTCACATCTGCCCACCGTCAAACTATTTTTCAGTTTTCTTTGGCAAAACATTTTGCTTAAAGGTAAGGAGATCAAGGCAAAATACTGTAAACAATTTTATTTTTACATGGCAACAAAATGCTTTTAAGCAAAGATGAGCATAAACACAAGTGTGAACCCTGAAATTAAATAAGACTAAAACCACATATCTTCTCTTAATGACAACTAATGAAAATGATCAATCTACAAAGCATCAATCAGGCTCTAGATTTCAACAGCTTGTAATTTTTCTAAGCTCAAAGTAAACAAGACTTTTCCAAACAGTATGAAAAAAATCGGTATCAAGCTTAAAGAATCTTGGAAATAAATCACATATATATATTTCATTAACCAAAAAAAACATTATTGTATAGTATAAAAGGAAAAATGAAAGATGAATTTCACTTATTCACCCAACTGATTTACCTGAATACAAAATTAACAAACCCCTCAGGGTAACCATGGAAGTTTTTTTTATATCACTCAATGACAAAAATTTTATTTTTTATAATGTGAAAATTACTTCAGTGCAAAAATTACTGTTATACTGCATTCACGTTTTCATACATGATGATCAATGAGGGGGGGATAAGGTATTAAACATATTTCTTGACTAACAATGAAACATTCGTCAAATAACACTAAATTTGAGATAAATGAAATAGGACAACATAACGCTTTAGTGCACTTCCATAGTTTGATTTAATGATACGAGTTAACTTTATTCTAAATATTGTAACCCACAGCATTATTCCATCAAACAACTTTCTCTTTTTCTTTCAGCCATCACATTTTTCTGTGTGTCAAGGAAAAATAAATTAGAAGTAAAAAAAGAAAAGAAAAAAAATAAATGTTCACAACGTAAAATGAAAATCTTTACCAAAAATGTGAAAAAGTCCTTTTCAGTGAATTATTTGAAGTCATACTGTGGGGTCGTCTCTTTGATTACAATAAGGCCAGCTGCTACCAATATTGACGATGAACAGACATCGGTTTTAAGTCTTTGTATTACAGCCTTAAGTGAACAAGATCTGTGTCTAAATGGAACAAGTTTGGGAAGTCTTAAATACAGAATAAGTATGTCTGAAATGAATGGCATATTCCTAGACAGCTTCACAAAATAATACCTTCCATAATCATCAACAATTTTTCATTATGTTACACATTCTAATAAAGCTCTACAACAGATACCTTCTGAACTGTTGGAAATTTCTCACTGTGTAACACTGCTGATGGCTATATTGTTTTTGTCATTGTTACTGTCATTTTTATCAATGTCGCTGTCATTGTTATTGTCTGTCATATGTCACTGTTACTGGGCAGGTATCTGTGGCAGCCCAAACTCATCCACTGGTACTCCATCCTAGAATGACAAATGGTCAAAATAATTAAGAATTCATGCTGACAACAGAAACAGAACAGATGTTAAAATTCAATTCAATTCAATTTTGAGTGTCAACAAAAAAAAAAGATTATCTGCTGTAATATCCTTTAAAATTAAAACCAAAACTTGACACAGGCACATCATGTTCTACTCATCACATTTTTGGGATTACATGTGTGTTAAAAGTGGCACATAAAGGATATTTCCTCAAAAATGTGTTTGAAACAAATAATATCATGTCATATAAAGTTTCTGCCAGGTGACTAAGCGGTTTAGCCAGGATTTAAAAATAAGGAAATAGTCTTTTTTTCCTAATAAGACAAACCACTTGGCTCCATGATTTAATACAAAAAATCTGGAAAAAAAAGGACCACCNATAAAGAGGTACAATAAAGGTTATTTAAAGTTTTGACAATGACCGTCAACACCAGTAAACTTTCGTTCCATTATTTTTACCATAAAAGCACACATGTACTATATAAGTTACAATGAACTTGTCTGACAGTGACATCATGTTACTGTAACACTTACATTTTCTTCTGTTTTAACACTCGCATGGCTTTTTGCTTTACCATATTCTGAAAGAAACAAGACAGGGAATTAGAATAATAAGATACAGAAAGTAGACAAATTATTTAATGAATATAATTAACTATCGGAATATATTAAACTATCCTTTCAATACAGGCACCACTATAATTTAAATATTATATCCATATTTAATACCTTTGATGGACCATTCCTCATTTTCGCCATCTGGTCTTTATATTTTTTCAGCTCCTGGTCAAGTTTGGATATTTTCTTCTCAATGGACTCCCCCCTGCTGTCAATCTATAAGTAAACATAAACAAACTAAGAAATCCATGATATATATATATATTTATACAAAGACAATTTTATACATCTGATCACCGCAGTCTACATAGAGAGGGCAAATGGATGTAGAAACATTATAAATTTCAACATTTCAGACAAGAAAGGAGAGAAAATGTTTAACTTATTAATATTGCTGTCAGTGAAAACCTGATATGGGTCAAAACTACATTTGAGAGGCCAAGTTTGTATTAAAATTAGAGTTTTTTAAAGCAATTTTAAGAAATACTCTTGTATTCTACTGTAAACAAATAATAAAATATTTAGACTAAGAAGGTATTCCTTGGCTGTCATCACTGTCGTCTGATTGTGAGTCATGAAATACTTTGTAAGGAATATTTTCAAAACAATAGATCTATCAACAAAATATGTTATTACTTACATTTGCCACACATTCGTTCAAATCTGGTGGTGGTTGCTTAGGTTTGCCTCTCCCAAATAACCTGTTCATCTTTATGTGTACTTACAATTGTAATCAAACGAAAATTCACTAAAATATATTCACACTCTATGTACGAGGAACTATCTTGCTGTAGAACTCCGGAAGTAAATAGTGTTGTGTATCGCGCATGCCCAATCATCGACGCCAAAGTTAGAGATTCTTACCGAAAGTCGGAACGAAACCTTCAATTCATCACGCCCGGAGAGCATTGGAGGTATTCCACGAGGTTGTGTGCAATTTTGTTGCTTATGTGTAAACGCACCTCACATTAATTAATATATGTAACTATCTGCACATTTTAGAGTTGGTCTGATTTCTTCTGAACAGCGCCTACTGGGATATTCTTTCCCACCTGATGAAAGTACCCTGAGTGTCAGAGCAACGTAAAAGCTAGCTTGCTAAATATACCTTGTGGTGGAGTCGCACTATGGGTTATATATGAAATCAAGATCGAGCTGGCAATACCGGAATCTAGAACCTAGGGTAGATGAAAGCTGTTCAAAATCAAACGCAAAGGGCCTACCTGACTTCAAATTTAAATCATTTTAAAGTTTTAATGTTGGTAAATATCTTTAAATTCATTTTCCTTCAAGACTGTGTTTGAAAATTCTCGTCTAAAGTAGCCAAATTTTTGGTCTTTTAGAGGGCGAACGGTGCCATTTGGTACGGTTTAGAACTATGATTCAGCTTGTCGAAATTCTAATTTCAAGAGGGACCCGAAATCGAAGAGGAGGGGGGGGGGGGGGTCAGGACGGCCCTGACCCCCGTCTAAATACGCCATTGGCATTGTCTTTATATCATTGTCTTTCATTAGACCATTCCTTGACTATACTATAGAAAAAACACTCAATAGATAAATTAATCATTAAATTAATCAATAAATTAAATAAAACAGGTCGAAAAAATAATAAATAAATAAATAAATTAATTAATAACCAATTATTACGCATGTGACAGTCTATTCAAAAGAAGAAAAGCAAAATATAGGCCTATATTAAAAACGCACATTGTGCCGTGCAACGTGGTACGTACAACAAACACACTTCGCAAAGTATTGCATAGTAGGCTGCGGCGGTGATCGGTCTACGTGGATGGACCCAACTTTGCAGGGAATTTTGCTGAATGCAGTCGGCTTAACTGAATGATACCCCTCTTTCTGGCGTTAAGCAGAATAAAGAAAAGCTGGTGATTATACAGTAAGTTGGAAGCAAGAGGAGGCGTGTCATTCAGTTAAGCTGATTGCATTTAGCGAGAGTTGTCCAGAGTTGGATCGCTCCATGTGGACCGGTGGTGATGCTGGGAATGAAGTCTAAGGCGATCCATGTATTTGGAGAGTATATAAAATANACAAAGAGGTACAGTAAAGGTTATTTAAAGTTTTGACAATGACCTAACACCAGTAAACTTTCGCTCCCTTGTTTTTACCATAAAAAGCATACATGTACTATATAAGTTACAATGAACTTGTCTGACAGTGACATCATGTTACTGTAACACTTACATTTTCTTCTGTTTTAACACTCGCATGGCTTTTTGCTTTACCATATTCTGAAAGAAACAAGACAGGGAATTAGAATAATAAGATGCAGAAAGTAGACAAATTATTTAATGACTATAATTAACTATCGGAATATATTAAACTACCTTTTCAATATAGACACCACTATAATTTAAATATTATATCCATATTTAATACCTTTGATGGACCATTCCTCATTTTAGCCATCTGGTCTTTATATTTTTTCAGCTCCTGGTCAAGTTTGGATATTTTCTTCTCAATGGACTCCCCCCTGCTGTCAATCTATAAGTAAACATAAACAAACTAAGAAATCCATGATATATATATATATTTATACAAAGACAATTTTATACATCTGATCACCGCAGTCTACATAGAGAGGGCAAATGGATGTAGAAACATTATACTTAAACTTGTAGGTGAAAATTTCAACATTTCAGACAAGAAAGGAGAGAAAATGTTTAACTTATTAATATTGCTGTCAGTGAAAACCTGATATGGGTCAAAACTACATTTGAGAGGCCAAGTTTGTATTAAAATTAGAGTTTTTTAAAGCAATTTTAAGAAACACTCTTGTATTTAACTGTAAACAAATAATAAAATATTTAGACTAAGAAGGTATTCCTTGGCTGTCATCACTGTCGTCTGATTGTGAGTCATGAAATACTTTGTAAGGAATATTTTCAAAACAATGGATCTATCAACAAAATATGTTATTACTTACATTTGCCACACATTCGTTCAAATCTGGTGGTGGTTGCTTAGGTTTGCCTCTCCCAAATAACCTGTTCATCTTTATGTGTACTTACAATTGTAATCAAACGAAAATTCACTAAAATATATTCACACTCTATGTACGAGGAACTAGCTTGCTGTAGAACTCCGGAAGTAAATAGTGTTGTGTATTGCGCATGCCCAATCATCGACGCCAAAGTTAGAGATTCTTACCGAAAGTCGGAACGAAACCTTCAATTCATCACGCCCGGAGAGCATTGGAGGTATTCCACGAGGTTGTGTGCAATTTTGTTGCTTATGTGTAAACGCACCTCACATTAATTAATATATGTAACTATCTGCACATTTTAGAGTAGGTCTGATTTCTTCTGAACAGCGTCTACTGGGATATTCTTTCCCACCTGATGAAAGCTGTTCAAAATCAAACGCAAAGGGCCTACCTGACTTCAAATTTAAATCATTTTAAAGTTTTAATGTTGGTAAATATCTTTAAATTCATTTTCCTTCAAGACTGTGTTTGAAAATTCTCGTCTGAAGTAGCCAAATTTTTGGTCTTTTAGAGGGCGAACGGTGCCATTTGGTACGGTTTAGAACTATGATTCAGCTTGTCGAAATTCTAATTTCAAGAGGGACCAGAAATCGAAGGGGGGGGGGGGTCAGGACGGCCCTGACCCCCGTCTAAATACGCCATTGGCATTGTCTTTATATCATTGTCTTTCATTAGACCATTCCTTGACTATACTATAGAAAAAACACTCAATAGATAAATTAATCATTAAATTAATCAATAAATTAAATAAAACAGGTCGAAAAAAAATAAATAAATAAATTAATTAATTAATAACCAATTATTACGCAGTCTATTCAAAAGGCGAAAAGCAAAATATAGGCCTATATTAAAAACGCACATTGTGCCGTGCAACGTGGTACGTACAACAAACACACTTCGCAAAGTATTGCATAGTCGGCTGCGGCGGTGAGCGGTCTACGTGGATGGACCCAACTTTGCAGGGAATTTTGCTGAATGCAGTTGACTTAACTGAATGATACCCCTCTTCCTGGCGTTAAGCAGAATAAAGAAAAGCTGGTGATTATACCAGTAAGTTGAAAGCAAGAGGAGGCGTGTCATTCAGTTAAGCTGATTGCATTTAGCGAGAGTTGCCCAGAGTTGGATCGCTCCATGTGGACCGATGGTGATGCTGGGAATGGGGTCTTAGGCGATCCACGTATTTGGAGAGTATATAAAATGTAAAATTTAATATAAGTACAAACATTTTGTAACAGACTACAAGCGCACCTTGTAGTCAGAGAATACCTACAGGTAAAAACTGCATTTAATACAATGGATTATAGCCCGAAGTTGACTTTTTTCTACAAGAATTACCAATCATGATCATACCGGGCCTGAGCTACGCTTTGTGAAAAAAATAGTGCTGTCACGCCGAGATGACTGTTTGTTCGAAAATATCGTCATTGTGTAAAATTGGTGGCCGTTAAAATTCATCCACCTGTCAAAACAATCTGATTGCGTAAGTTTTTTTTTTTTTGAGCGACACCAAGGGACCATTTCCAGACCCTAGCGTACTAACTGTGGATCGATCTATCTCCAAGGGGATTCTAGCTAAGTTGCAATTTACTAAAGCTGCTTAGGGGGTAATTTTAATTGGTGGCGACAATTAAAATTATCGTTTAGCAGCTTCAGTAGGTGTGCCAGACATCTAAGCCGCTTAAGCTGAAAGCAATTAAGAGAGAAACCCCTTGGAGATTGATCGATCCTTTTGGATCGATCTTGGCATGGGAACCCAGTCCAATATCAATACTTAGATAATTGTGGACCGGATAAATTTCAACACTAGGGACAATTCTTAAAATATCTACATTATTTTCTTACTTATTTTCATACTTGAATTTTAAAAAAATTTCTTTCATTACCAATACTTCATTTTTGTAAGCTTTTTCACGTTAGGGGCCTACCGTTTCCCCATCTCTTTGACTTAAGTGTGGAAGGTCTACATCGTACTTGTTAGGGTGACGGCGTTTTTAGTACTAATTGGAAATTCAAAGATACTTTTATTATCATTATTATGTTGTGTATTAATTGATAATTCTTTTATTTCATTATATATTTTATTTTATTTTATTTATTATTTTTTATTTATTTGTTTATTTTATTTCATTTATATATTCATTATATTTATTTATTTATTATTATTATTTTTTGACAATTTTTGACAATTTAGTAGTGCTGTTGAAAACCATTTTTGACGGACAAAAAAAAACCCTGTAAATTAATTCTTGAAAGCGCTATAAGTTTCGTAACTGCTAGCTTTTTCTCACGGAATGTTTGTTTTCCAAATGAAAATTGTCGTTGGCCCGCATACCATTCAGCCATCATTTTTTGACAAGAGCAAGGGATTCATCGGTCCGGCAAGTTCACACAATAGCATTTATTTTTTAAACCCGCTTGAGCTGGCGACGATTTTCTACCTGGATGATTTCTCATACTGTGCCAATTGCTCCGAAAAAGGGTCATGTTTACAAAAATGTGAAAAAATGTGTGTAAATGTGAAAGCACATATATCTCGCTAGATAATCTGTACAAAAGCTGGTCTTTATATATCCTAATGATGTGTTGTGATGCACACTGCAGACAGAGGGTCTATCCTCCACACTGTACGATTGTCCTCAAAGCAGGTGGAGTGAAACGTGTTACCTATATTTGTAAATACTCCACCTTAGGTAATTATATCATTGCCCGAATTCAGAACAACGGACTGGGTATCCCGGTGAATGCCTTTGCTAAAAAGTATCTCATGTAATTATACACCCCATTTCCATAGATTTTTAGATCGATCTATCCCTGTGGGGAGTCTCACTAGATTAATGTCAGCTTGGCCGACTTAAGCGTCTGTCCCGCCTACTGAAAGCTGTAAAGGGGTAAATAACTATGGCGCCCGCTCGGCTGACTGCAATTCAGCGTGAACCCCCAGGGAGTTAGGTCGATCTAAATCTTAATCTCTAGATCGATCTAAATCTCTGGGAAAGCACCCATAGTGTAGTAAACAGATCTAGAACAAAAAGGGTTGATATTATTAATTTTTTTTCATTTCTGCAGTATTAAAAAAATATTTGTAAGGAGTTGTGGAGAACCAGTTAAAGCAGTGTTACTCGTCCGTTTAGGGACGGCTATGGCTGTTTTTTATAGGGCCTGTTCAGAAGCAAGTCGATCCGCGGACTAACTAATCCACAGATCAAATAGCTTGCCGCGTAACCCCCGCGGGGAATCCATCTTCAATCTGTTATGCCTCCTAAAACCACCAAAGATGAAAAATAAAGAGACCTACAACAGGTTAGACCATTGTCACGATAACCGCTAGTCTGCCGAACACTGGGAATAATGCAATGCCATTGCAGCATACAAACTTATGATTTTAAAAATGATTCAGAAGGTTTACCTTGAAAAAATCGTAGGGCCAACGGAGGCCCTGAATCTGTACGATTTTCCCGGCCACCGCCTGCCGAAAAGGTACGCATTTACGTGCAGCGTACGGACATCGCATTATTAAGGTCCGTTAATTGTTAGTACCTCATAATTATGACTACCTACACCGGTCACAGTATAACTCTGTCTGACTAGCGCACCTGATATTTATTTATTTATTACAGAACTGTTTTTGATCAAATAACTTCTAATTATTTGTCGATTTGTGCATTTTCGTTACTCGTGAAACTAACTTTTTATTTCCCCTGATGCTATTCAGGGGCGGATCCAGGATTATTTGAAGGGGGGATCCGCGGGTGTGGAGCCCCCCCCCCCCCCCCCCCCCCCCCCCCGGGGGGGGGGGGGCCCGGCGG
>NW_019775616.1:0-28520 GCF_001039355.2 Lingula anatina | reverse complement strand
GGGGGTCCGGAACGACAGGCCTCGGATGCGAAGCCGACCATCGCCCCCTCGGTGTGGGGTTCGGGGCCTGCTCAAGGGCCCCGAAAAATTTGTGGTGTTTTGGAGAACAAAATTAACAGTGCCCTTTGGTCAGGTTAAGAACAATGATTAAGCTCATCAAAATTCTAGTTTCAAGAGGGAAATTGGTTAAATTGGTGTGATATATTTTTCCGAATATTGGTGTGTTATATTTTTCTGAAGAAGGAACGGAGGGGGGGGGGAGGTCAGGCCCCCCCCCCTGACCTCTCCTCTAAAGCCGCCACTGCTATTGAGCGTGATCCGTAAACACACCATTTTACTCTTCGCCCTTCGCGAAACAAAGTGATTATACCCAATAATTCGTGATTTTATGTATTTTTTTCACTCGAATTAAGTTTCATTTGCTGTGATTTATAAATCCATGATTTCCCGTGATCTGTCACATGTGTCACCCCCCTCCAATGTAACCATCCCATTTCATTTTGCCCATAGGTGCAGAATTTGTATTTGTGTAATCAGACAAACAGTGCTCAGTCACTGTATTTACGTTTATTCAGCTACTGGTATCATAAGTATAAGGTTTCCAGATGGCATCCATGTAGGTCAACTTATAGCTCATACCGCAGATCCATTATTTTTATTATACAGGTCACCAACATTGTTACCAACTACGATTACGAATACCAGGATTACGAAGATGCACATGATCACCAATTTGGAATACACTGTGCCTTCTTGTCATATAGAGATTTCCTCTTCTGGATATCTGATTCTAGTAGCAAAGTTATCTTGTTATATGAATTCTGTAATCTCAATCAGTGTCGCTCTACCCATTCTGTTTTACTATCTGGAATAGAGACCGGATTGAAATGGGGGGGGGGGGGAGAGGGGGGTTGAGATGAGATGAGATGACATATCCAGAAAAGAAAAAAGGGTCTGAGAAAACTTCAGACTCCTGTTGTTAAATTTTCTCTCACTTGCCTCAGCGACATGAGAAATCGGATCAGTTAGTCCGCGGTTCTGTTCTGAATGCGAGCTTACGCACGTTGTCTAGGTTTGAATGGACAGCAGTGCGTCACGCAGGATGTAATGCGATTTAACTTGGGCTGCTTCTCTTTTTGATCGGTGACCACCTGTTTGTTTTGCAAATTCTTAATGCACGTTATAAAAAAAAAACTACGATTCAGTAAGAGAACACCCATATTCCTACCCTCTACCAAGGCCACAGATTGAGTTTTCACTAGATATTAAGAAATATGTCTCTAGTTAAATACACTGAAAGAAAAAAGAAACGCAACATTTTAATTTTCGAAAATTCCCACGAAATATGGGTGCATTTGGTGCTAAGCATCATGATTTCACTCTAAATTAGGCTGAAGACAGGTAGAGGGTACCATATTCTTACTGATTTTAATGGGCACTATTGCGTCAAGCACGGTGTAACGTACTTTGGCCTAGTTCTCCTTTTTGATCCTTGACCCCTTTTTTTGCAGATTTTTAATGTACTTGGATGTCTCTTCATACAAAAATATTTGAACATTCGAACATTATAAAAAAGTAAAGATATAGTTTTGAAAAACATCCATTTTGCCATTAATTTGAATGAACACTAGTGCGATATGCAGGGTGTTACATGTACGTACTACGGCCTAGATCTTTTATTTGATCGGCCTTTAAACCGTCTTGCCCTCCCAGATCTCCCCTCCATCTCTCTCTCTCCTCTTTCTCCCTTCTCATATTTCCCTTCACATGTTCAACATGTGAATACAACCATACAAACATAGCGTGACCTTAGCCCGAAACATCACGTTTTTGTGCAGATGTCCTTATTTATCTTTTCTAAACCTGTTCGTGCCGAATTTGTGCGCTTGACCTGATGTTTTGACGAATCACATAAACGATTTTAAAGAAGCACATTGGATGACATTTCATCATTCATAATGCAAATAAACGTTTTCGCTAAAACGCCTCGCTTCTTTTTTTATCATGGCGTTTATCATTTTCTTTTGTTATGAATTGTATAGTAGACTTATTGGGTTTGCAAAACCTTTTTACCAACAAAAATCTATCAATATCAATTTTTTTGTGAAAAAAGCATTTGATTTGGATGGGCACTAGTGCGATATGCAGGGTATAACATACTTGGGCCTAGTTCTCTTATTTGATCATTTTTTTCCAATTTGTCATGAATTTTGACTATTCTTCGTACAAAAAAATTAAAAAATGTAGTAAGTATCTCGAAATTTGGAGATAATAAGTTTTTAACATGACATCCGTCGGCTTCTGTGCGGTTTCCTTCCGCCTCGTGTTTGTGTTTTCTTTTATTCTTTCTTTCTCGTTTAATCGAAAAAAAAAAAATAACCACATACAGTGAATAAAACATTGTTGCTGCTACAGCTACAGTTTATTGCCAGTTAAGTCGTCAAACCAGACTACAGCCAAGTAACACGTCTCAATGTCTATTTGTAAAATAATAATTTATCTTAAAAAATACATGTAGATATGATAAAATGATTAAATAAAATATCAATTTGATAATGGATGATATATGATAATGTACCCTGTAATTCTGCACAAGAAAGATCTCTGACAAGGTACTGATCCTAAATACATTTTGCCTTTTTTTTATTGGTCCATGCTTCCTCATCCCTCCCAACCAATACCTCTTGATGTTTTGTCAGCCCGAGTTTTGAAACACCCAACACAGCTGTTCTTCAATATGTCGTAACTGCTCATGCTGCTGAATCATCGAGTTCAAGAAGTCCTGATGCTGCTGCAGAAGGAAGAGGAGACATCTATCGGTAGACCAATCCTCGTCTTCGCTCTAGTAAGATATGGTTTTACACATGAGCACTTTATATAATACAGCTTAATACAAATTTTTAGACGTATGATAGAATAGAAAACAAGAATAAAAATTGTCTCTGATCCTTATTAGTTAGACGATATTCATTCACAATTTATTCTACGTTTGTTTCGTTTTCTCTCTTTTTTCTTTTAAAACATCATTTTATTTTATTTTATTATATTTTTGTGAAATATTTCAAATCACGACCAGGATCAGCAGATGGGAAGTATAGAAATACTGGGTTAAGAATGGGGTTTACATCTTCCACAGCAGTTTATGACTTCGCTGTCATTCTCGATAATCTCTCACAAACATGGCTTAAACGTTCCTTAAAAAAAACTTTGGTTTTAATTCACTTGTTTTTCAGTTGTTCATTAAACTGTCCAGAGACAGAAGATGAAATTTCTTTAACTTATGACTAGACAGACATGTTTACAAGAAAAAAATTACTAGATCACCCCTTACCTCGGTTGGGTTGGAATGTGTATGAAAATTTGCATAGGTTGCGTCTTTCTCATCGGTCGTTGCCCCAGCTTTCGTACCCTGGTCCATGCCTTTGTCGCATGTGCATTTAACCTGAAATGAAACGCGAAGGTTGAATGTCTAAATCGTTGCTTGTGTGTTTTATCACTTGCTTCGCATCACTGAACTCTCTCTATACACTCAATTTAGTATATAATTCACATTTTTTGTGACTCTGGGCTTGTCAGCAAGTCACTTGTCTTGTAAGATATTTACCAAGAAATTAATTTAGAATGTTTTTTATTCTCACAAGAAAGAACAAAAACTGTTATTTTTCTTTCAACGAGTATGCTTTTCAAAACTGTCCTGAAGAAGTTTATTCGTCTTTACTTGTCTCGACCAGACTGCATGCCAATACTTTGTCACTTCCCGAGGAAAAAAGTGCAGTGCGTTTAGGGTAGTATTTGCATTGCTTAAAAGGTAAAAGTTTGTAATGCAACCGTTTTGCACTAGAAATATGGGGGTCAACCGCAAACTCTTCATTACATTTGCGTAAAAGTTGTTGTTTAATGTTATGGGAAACAACATAAGATTTTCTCTTACACTATGTACTCACACTATGATGTCGCTGACAATATCTATTTGAAGAGAAACCTTCAGAACGAGGAAACAAATATACTGTACTGTAATAACAAGCCTGAATACATCATTGTGCAGTTTTAACTCCGGGGACATATTAACATATCATTGCTTACCGAACAAGGCGTCAGGGCATTATTGCCGCTTTCTTTTACAGTTTCTTGTTCATTTTCTCCACCTTCACAGAAACTTTGCTCCTCTTTTTCCATTTTCTGGTTACCTCCGCTATTTCACAGGTAGGCCCTTTCCACTCGTTGTTAAGCGAAGGGTGTGCGCGTCGAGAGCAGGCTACCCCTCCGGCGCTTTTTGCGAAAATACCGCAGTCTTTACATACAACCCTACTTTTTGTTTTGCGGTCGTTCACCCTCGTTCACCCAGGTCACAGAAACATAGGGCACCGCGTCGACGGTGGCCTGGGTGAACGATCGCATCTTATGCACACAAGTTTCTAGTAGATCTAAGTAGTTTTTTTCGTGCCATGAAGGCTTAAATCCGTCTAGGGCCACTGATGTGGTTTGCATGACTGAGCACAACCTATTGTCCTTAATGTGAGCGTTTTTATGTCGTTCGCATTATTTAAGTCTACATGCATCTGCTTTTGATGCTGTTTAGTGCCCCTATTTCACACAGACCAGGAATCCCACGAATCGCCAGGAATTGACAAATTTCTGGATTCGTGAGGATTCGTGAGATTTTGCCAATTTATTGGTCTAATTCGACACGCTCTACGATTCAGTTACGATACAGGTACGATAGTGTTACGAATATTCGTGGGTTTCGGCTGGAATCGTGAGATTTTGCCAATTTTCTGGTCTAATTCGACACGCTCTACGATTCAGTTACGATACAGGTGCGATAGTGTTACGAATATTCGTGGGATTCGTCTGGAATCGCACGAATATTGTCTAGAAATTCACTACGATTTTTTGGAATCGGGAGTTCGTGGCCAAAATTTTGAACAGCTCAAAATTTTTGTCACGAATTCCCGATTGATCAAGAATTGCAAGAACTGACTACGATTATATACGAATCTGTTACTTCACGAATTGATTACGATTCAACCACGAATCCTGAAATTTTCAATTCCTGGCGATTCGTGGGATTCGTGGTCTGTGTGAAATAGGGTCATCAAAGTTTTTGCCACTAATTCCTGTTGGTCAAGAATTGCAAGAACTGACTACGAATATATATGAATCTCTTAAGAACTTCACGAACTGATTACGATTCAACCATGAATCCTGAAATTTGTCAACTCCTGGCCATTCGTGGGATTCGTGGTCTGTGTGAAATAGGGGCATTAGCCGCACTGTGACGTTTGTACGACCGCTGCTAGCTAGAAAATTCAAATTCTTACTCTGTCGTTTTCTATCTTCTTTCGCCACATATTCCCGTTTATACAAGACCAGCAAAGTTATCCTTTATCCCGTTTATACCGGACCTGCGACCGCTCTGACAACGATTCTTTTGGTGTACCCTCACCAACAGTAGCAGAGAGTCGCCCTGCTGTTGCAAGATGGTGTCAAGTGGTCCCGGGCCGTCTTTCTTGGTTTTCATCACATTTCATCGGTCGACTAGAGTTATGCGAATGTGTGGAACTGTTCAAACTACTCGCAAAAGTGTGTGATGTCTGATTCCAGAAATGCTTTTTTACCTGTTGACCGTCAGAAAAGAAAAAATAGTAAGGAGTGAGAGATTTCGGGGAGATTTGAAGACGGTTAAAAGGTCGTTTGAAGGTAGATCGATATCAGCAAGTTCTTACATTAGAATTTACGAATTTATTTCTTTTTATTTTTTGAAGAGACATCTAAGGACGTTGAAAAAACAAACATGGGGTTCACAAACCAAATAAGAGAACTAGGGCAAAGCGCACTAGTACCCCTTCAAATTAATGGGGGAAAAAGGGTGTCCTTTTACTAAATGGTTATTTTTATGATGGTCTTACGTTCAAACATGAAAAGACATCTAAGTACATTAGAATTTTGCAAAAAAAAAAAAAAAAAAGGGGGGATCACCTATCAAATAAGAGAACTAGGCCCAAGTAAGTTACACCCTGCGTATCACACTAGTGCCAATTAAAAGCAAATGCTTTTTTCACTTAATTGTTATTTATATACATTTTTTGAGGGCAAGAAGGTTTTGAAAAGTCATAATAAGTCTATTCACCAATCCATGAAAAAGGAAAATGATAAACGCCTTGATAAACTAGAAGTGAAGTGTTTTGGCGCAAGCTTTTATTTGCATTATGAATGATCAAAATACTTGAATTCGTTGATCAGATTCGTCAAAGCATCAGGTCAAGCGCACAAATTCGGCACGAACAGGTTTAGAAAAGATAAATAAGAACATCTACTCGAAAAAAGATGTTTCGAGCAAAGGTCATGCTATGGTTATTTGGTTGTATTTACCTGTTGAACAACTGCAGTGATCATGAAAAAAGAGAAGGGAAAGAGGGAAAAAGATGGCGGGGAGATTTGGGAGGGCAAAACGGTCCAAGTGTCTGTGTCTGTGTAACTGCACTGGTTACAGTGTAAATTCTATACAAGTAATACGTCCTTCGCGTGATTTGTTCCCATTTCATCCGTCCTTCTTCTCCTAGTTTGACGCCAATAGGCTTTACTATGTTTACAGCAAGGCACTAAATCAAGCTTAAATTCTTCTGTGAAATATACTAACTTTATTACAAAAAAAAACCCCGAAAGCCCTGGACTTGTGTCTGCCTCGCACACGTATCATAACTTCCAGTAACATTTGCAGACATACCGGTAGATCTCACAATGCTGCTTTCATGGGTCAATCTAGCTAGCAGAACCTAGGTCAACGTGACATTTTGGGTCAACGGTTTAAAGGAAAAATAACTTTGGCGGGGAAATTAAGTATCATAAAACGGGAACAATTTTTCAATGCTTACCAATGCTTAATGACTCCGTGCCGACATAGCTCATGTTTTTAAGGGATAATAGCTCTTCATTAGATCCATATTTTTCAATAAATAGGCTTACATTGAAAACAACTTACAGAAATATAATGAAATTTAACCTTTGCATTCCACGTAGAATGTAGAATACACATTTTTAATTTTCTTATTTTCTCATAAAAAATTTCACCTGCAAACTAACAAAAAATGCCAATGTATCCTCCATTATGCATACTACAACATAAAAGTCATATACTCAAAAAAAGATTTATGAAGTTTTGTGGGGGGAGTCAAAATTTCATGGGGGGAGTCAAATTTTCATTATGAAATTTTGACTGGGGGAGTCAGATTTTTATGGGAGTCAGATATTCATGTTACACCGGTCGTGCAAACACCTCAGTGCGGTTTAATCAGCATCAAAAGCATATTCACTTATGATTAAATAACGCGAGTGACATAAAAATACGCACATTAAGGACAATAAGTTGTACTCAGTCATACAAGCCACATCCAGTGGCGGATTTAGGGGGGGAGGGAGGTCAGGGGGCTCCTGACCCCCCTTCACTTTCGATTTCTGAAAAATTCACACCAATGGTCCCCTCTTGAAATTATAATTTTGACTAGCTGAATAATAGTTCTAAACCGTACCAAATGGCACTGTTCGCCCTCTAAAATGTCAATATTTTCGGGTCCCTTCAACGGGCCCCGAATCCCACACCAAGGGAAGGGGGAGGGTCGGCTTCGCATCCACGGACCCCCCCCCCCCCTTCAAATAACCCTGGATCCACCTTTGACATCAATGGCCCTAGACGAATTGAATTTTTCACGACACGAAGAAAACGATTTAGATATACTTTAGAACCTGTGCCACATTAAGGTCACAGTGACATGCTACAGAAACGGAGTGCACCGCGTCGACGGGTGAATGACCACAAAACAAAGACAGTGATGCGACCTTTTTGCACTACTAGTATGTGAAGACTACGGTATTTTTCGCAGAAAGCGCTGGAGGGGTAACCTGCTCACAACTCACGCAACCTTCGCTTAACAGCGAGTGAAAAAGGCCTGCCTGTGAAATAGCAGAGATAACCAGAGGATGGAAAAAGGAGAGCAAAATTTACGTGAAAGTGGAGAAAATGAACAAGAAACTGGAAAAGAAAGCGGCAATAATGCACTGACGCCTGGTTCGGTAAGCAGTGAGATGTTAAGATATCCCCAGAGTTAAAACTGCACAATGATATGCAGGCTTGTTATCAAAGTACTTATATATATATATATATATATGCACAATTAAAATTAATAAATAAATAAAAAAAATCACGCAAAAGGTTGCTCCAAATACCCTATATTTTGACAAAATTTGTAAAGTCTTGGTTTTTTAATGAGATGTATCTCTCTATGATATATTTTTCTTTCAAAAAATTGAAAAGCGATGAAAGCTGCATATTCTCTTTCCTTTTTGTACAACGGTAACTATAAAATTTAGTAGATAGTATAATAAAGTTTACTGGACTAAAAAAAGTTAGAAGGAAAACCAAAAAGGATATTTTCTTCGTTAAGAATGACCTCATTACCCGTTCTGGTAAAGATATAATTTTTTAAGTCCGACCAGATGTCTTTACTTCTTGCACAATGAAAGAAAATGTGTGATATATTCTCCTTACCTTCACTACAATATGAGCAACCATCGTCTTCCTCCACACCAATAGTTTTTAAGTATGATTTTAACGACAAGATTCTTTGTTTTATGCGATACTGACACCATTGGAGTTTGGTTTCATTTGTAGACCTAAAACAGTTGTTATTTACAATTTTCCACTTTTTATCAGTGTTTAATTCTAAGTTCCACATTTTTTCAATTTTCCTATCCTTAGCCGGTTTTTAGAGATTGGTAAAAGTCTTTGCCTCTCTTTCTGTTTTAAAGGAGTAGTTCTACAGATTGTGGGGTAAATAGACAGGGGGTATTCTCAATAAAAACAGTTTGTGTTTTGTTCCTGGTCCTGTGCTTAATAGAGTTTCGTATACCACAGAATATGAGTTCACTGCAGTTTGGTAATGTAAATTTATTTTCAAATTCCTCCTTAGATAAGATCCTATCTTCATCGAAAAAACCCCAACAATTTTTACACCTTTAGTATACCAGTGCTTAATAAACACGGGATTAAACCCAACACAAGTTATAATTGTACCATATGGGCTCCGGTGGGATTATGCTCTTTTTATTATAAAGGCATGTTTTTACGTTTTTCTGAGAGATGATATCTTTCCAAAAGTAGTTACTGCAGTCCTTAATAAGTTTGCGTATTCCCATAGATTTTAGATCGATCTATCCCCGTGGGGAGTCTTACTAGATTACTGTCAGATAATCCGGCTTAAATGTCCGTCCCGCCTACTACAAACTGTGAGGGGGTAATTAACTTTCGTGCCCGCTCGGCTGACAGCTATTTAGCGTGAACCCCCAGGGAGTTAGGTCGATCTAGTTTGGATCGATCTACTCTCTGGGAATGGGGTTTTAGTAAGTGTTTCCGAAATTGAACATGTACTTTAATATATCACAACAAAATAAAGCTTGAAGAAGTGGAACATATATGTTAGCTCTTGAAAAGTGGAAGTTAGTTCATGCTTTGCCCTTTCGAGAAACAAATGATCATAAACTACTCACATTGCAATTTAGAATTTTACATAGAATTTACTTCACGAATTCGATGCTTTTTAAATATAATATGTTAGAACATGAGCGATGCTTTTTCTGTAATGACCAAAAAGAAACTTTATTGCATATTTTCTGGGATTGTTCAAGCTATTTGCTTCAAATTCAAAACCTACGTACACAGTACTCTGTTAAATTAGAACAACAACCTTGCCTGTTTATATTTGGAATCCTGGATGTTAGCCCTCTCTTAGGTATTAATCTACTACTTCTTCATATAAAGAAATATTTCACTTTATGTAGACAGTATAAAATTACACTTCTCTCGAATGCCTGCAAAAAGTATTTGGAAAAGCAAAAGAAAGTAGATTTTCGGTCTTTATACCTACTGAGTCCTCAAAAGGCAGTCGATCTAAGAATAAAATGGGAAAGTATAGAAAAATATTTATATGAATAAAAAAGATCATTTGTCATAGCCTAGGCCTACCAAGATTCTTTTATTTTAAAAATTCTACATGTATTTTTAATCAACATTTGTAAGAACTTTATTTGTAGTGTGTGAATGGTGTGTGGAAGGTGTCTTTGTCTCTCATTGTGTTGTAAATGTCCTGTATTAATTTTCGTGAATAAAAAAAGAAAAAAATATATATATGTGTGTGTGTTTGTGTGTGTGTCTGTGTGTGTGTGTGTGTGTTAGTTCTTCTTAACCAAGTACATTTGAGCGATGTTATAAAGTCAGACATATTTAGCATATTAAGACCCCCATGCTCAGAATCACCTGAAAAAAATTCCCTCTTTACTTTCTCTATCTGTGATAAACTGAAAGAACATCGAATTTAACATCTTCATTAAATTTTCAATCTGGATTCGGAATTGAAACGAATAAGTGGTACTTTATGTTTCTTTCCTCGTCTCCTGAAATTATCTTTTTAAATAAAAATTGTCAACGACATCATAATGTGAGTACATAGTTTAAGGGAAAATCTTATTTTATTTCCCATTTAGTTAAACAACAACCTTCACGCGAATTGGTAATGAAGAATATGCAGTTGACCCCCATATTTCTAGTGCACAAAGGTCTTTTTACAAATTTTTACCTTTTAAGCAATGCAAATACTCCCCTAAAAAGCACCGTGATTATTTTGTTCTGCGGGAAGTGACAATAATTATTTGAACTTCTTCGGGATAGTTTTGAAAACGGTACTCGTTAAAGGAAAAATAACAAATTTCTTTTTTTTTAATATATATATATATATATATATATATATATATATATATATATATATATATATATATATTACAAAAAAGTGTCTTGCCGAGAAGCCAAGAGCAACAAATAATAATAATAATAATTTATTGAGCACTGAAATGTTTTTTACATTTAGAGGCTCTCTAGCTACTATATATTATACATATGGAAAGATAGTAATGATAGTAAATAAATGAGAGAAAAAAATTATACTTATATAATGTTACACAATATACATTCTCTTAATACACAGGTGAGATGCATGAAATCATTTGAATAGCATACTATATTGAGTGAATAGCCATGCCATGTGCAAAGGATTATGAAATTCATCCCTCGTGTTTCATCAGGTCACATGCACGTGCGCCAAAGATATTGACCAGGGTACGAAAGCTGGGGCAACGACCGATGAGAACGACGCAACCTATGCAAGTCCTCATACACATTCCAACCAAACCGCGGTAAGGGGTGATCTAGTAAAATTTTTCTAATAAACATGACTGTCTACTCATAAGTTAAACAAATCTCATCCGTCGCCAATTAAAAGAACAACTGAAAAACAAGTGTATTCAAACCAAAACTCTTTTAAGATGTGTTTATGCCATGTGAGTTAACTAAAGAAACGAGAATGACAGCAAGGTCACAAACTGCTGTTAATGTAGCCCACACTCGTGACCTCAGCCTTGCTTCTCTTTCTATCTGCTGATGCTTGTCGCCATTTTTAATATTTCACAAAAAATGTTAAGTGAATACATATAATAAAAAAGAGACAGCTCGAAACAAACATAGAGTAAATTGTGAATGAATATCGTCCAACTAATAACGACCTGAGACTTTTTTCTGTTTTCTAATCTACCATACGACTAAGATCTGTTTTTAGCTGTATTATATAAAGTGATCATGTGTATAACCATATCTTTCTAGAGCGAAGACGAGGATTTTTCTACCGATAGATGTCTCCTGTTCCTTTTGCAGCAGCATCAGGACCTCCTGAATTCGATGATTCAGCAGCATGAGCAGTTACGACATATTGAAGAGCAGTTGTGTTTGGTGTTTCTAATTTTAAACGCGGACTGACAAAACAACAAGAGGGGTTCGGAGAGATGCGACCTGATTCCTCTCTATCAACACCCATTATTGCTTGCAAAAAATATAGATTGACGGAAAAGAAGAATCACTGAAATAAAATTTAAAGTTAAAAAACGTTTTTATTGTCTTTCTACCTTAGTTTTCATTTGATTAATAAATTGGTTTTTTTAAACATAAAAATATTAATGGAAAAATCGTCGTTTACCCCAATGCGCGATTGTTTTAAAATTTGTGTAATGTTAATCACCTTAAAGGTTGTCTTTACTTTCAATAGCCTTTCTAATTTTCAGATAAATTAGAAGTTGGGACGTATTTAGGCCCCCATTACACCGGAGTTCTTACTTCTACTTTCTGCTATTTTTATGTTTGTTTTTTAGATATTTGTGTTAATTTTTCTTTTTGATGGCTTTGTTGAAGCAAATATGTAGTTTCGGGGGCACTTTTTTTGACTCCCCCTTCTTTTTTTCATTCTTTTCTTTTCATCTTTTTTTTTTTTTTTTTTTTTTTTTTTGCTACAACTTTCTCATTCAGTTAGAATTTCTTGTTTACATTGTATAACTATACATAAAAATACAATACTCCTTAGATTTTAAATAGCAAAAAATTTATGATTCTCGTATTAAATTCTAAAATGTATTAAATAAATTCACTAAATTTTTTTGGAAATTTCAACAAATAACTAGCAATCACAAAATTGTAACTAAAATCTTAAAGAACATTACAATCTATAAACTTATGTTTGAGTCATTCATTTCTTTTTTGACCTTCGCGACCGAAATTCAGAGCGCATTCGGTACAGCGGACTAACATATCCCCGTATCAAATATGGCGACCCACTAGAAGGCGCGCCAATGAATTCCCGATTAGACACTGAATAGTTTCCCAGCGGAGATTACGCAACAAGCATTCAAGTATGCCGGCCATATTTGATCCGCGGATCTGTATGTCCGCTGTGCTGAATGCGCTCTCACGAGTCATCATCAACAATACGAGAGGAGTCTCAGAAATGAGGAAATCAGAACTCGGACCGATCGTATTTGAAATCTCGGTGATCATGATGGATTTGGATTTGGTATTCCTTGATTTGTGACACCCATTTTTTTCTTTTTTTAACCGCCTTTTAACTTTCAAAATCTCCCCGCCATCTCTCTCTCCCTACTCTTTTTTCCTCTCTCATGTTCAGCAGGTAAAATCCATTCCTAGTATCAGACATCACACACTTTTGCGGGTAGTTTGAACAGTTCCACACATTCGCATAACTCTAGGTGACAGACGAAGAATGATGAAAACCAAGAGATATACGGCCCGGGAGACTATTAGGACCGCCTGACACCAGGGCGACAACCTCAGGGCGACTCCCTGCTACTGTTGGCGAGGGTATACCAAAAGAATCGTTCTCACAGCAGTCTCCAGTCCGGTTTAAACGGGATTTAAGTTAAATATGCTGGTCTGGTATAAATGCGAATATGTGGCCAGAGCAGGAAGAAAACGACCGAGAATTGTGAGAGTTTAACATTTCTAGCTAGCACCGGTCGTACAAACATTACATCGCGGCTGAATCAGCATCAAAAGCAGATGCACTTAAGATTGAATAACACCACTCAGGGGTGGATCCAGAGATATTTTCTGACAGTCTTTCAAATTATCTTTGTTGATCCATCCTCCACATTTCACCGTCTTCCGAGAGAGAAAAAAAACTAGATACCCGTCAATGTAAACTTTTAAATCTGACCGTCTTCCGGAAGACCCAGGAAACAGTATCAATCCGCCCCTGCCTTTAAAAAAAACGCACATTAAGGACAATAGATTGTACTCAGTCATGCAAGCCACACCAATGATCCTAGACAGTTTTTTCAGTCTTCGTTGCGCGAAGAAAACGACTTAGATGCACTAAAGTACCTGTGGCCTATTATGTCACAGTGACATGCTACCGAAACGGAGTGCACTGCGTTGACGGCGGCCTGGGTGAACAACCGCAAAACAAAAACAGGTTTGTATGTAAAGACTACGGTATTTTCGCAGAAAGCGCCAGAGGGGTAACCTGCTCTTGAAGCACCCATCCTTTGCTCAACAACGAGTGGAGAGGACGTACCCGTGAAATAGCAGAGATAATCAGAGGATGGAAAAAGAGGAGCAAAGTTTTCGTGAAAGTGGAGAAAATGAACAAGAAACTGGGAAAGAAAGCGGCAGTAATGCATTGACGCCTGGTTCGGTAAGCATTGAGATGGTAATATATCCCCAGAGTAAATACTGCACAATGATATGTGCAGGCGTGTTATAAATTGAAGTACTGATTAATTGTTTCCTCGTCCTGAAGTTATTTTTTTAAATAGAAATTGTCGGGATTACATAGTGTAAGAGGAAATCTTATTTTATTCCCCATATCGTTAAACAAAAACTTTCACGCAAACTGATAATGAAGAGTTTGCGGTTGACCCCCTTATTTCTAGTGCAAAAAGGTTGCATTACAATTACAAATTTTTACCTTTTAAGCAATGCAAATACTACCCTAAAAGCACTGCGCCTTTTTTTCCTCGGGAAGTGACAAAATATTGGCATGCATTTTGCTCGAGACAGGTAAAGACAAATAAACTACTTTAGGATAACTTTGAAAATCGCACTCGTTAAAAGAAAATTTTTTTTCGTTCTTTCTTGTGAAAAAAAAGAAACATTCTAAATTTAGTTCTTTGGTAGTATATATCTTACAAAACAAGTGACTTGCTGACAAGCCCAGAGTCACAAATAATGTAAATAATATACTAAATTGAGTGTATGGAGAAAGTTCTACGATGCGAAGCAAGTGATAAAACACACATACACACACACATACACACACACACACACACACAAAACGAATTGAAACTCAACCTTCGTGTTTCATATCAGGTTACATGCACGTGCGACAAAAATATGGACCAGGGTACGAAAGCTGGGGCAACCACCGATGCGAAAGACGCAACCTGTGCAAGTCCTCATTCCAACCAAACCGCGGTAAGGGGTTATCTAGTAAAATTTTACTTGTAAACACGTCTGTCTAGTCATAAGTTAAACAAATTTCGTCTTCCGTCGCCAATTGAATGAACAACTGAAAAACAAGTTTATTCAAACCAAAATTCTTTTAAGATGAGTTCATGCCACGTGAGAGAGAAACGTGAATGACGGAAGGTCAGCGTCTGCTGTGGATGATGTAACCCACACTCGTGACCTCAGCCTTTCTGCACTTTCTATCTGCTGAACCTTATCGTAATTTTAAACATTTCACACACAAAAATTTATAATGAATAAAATAAATAAATAAATACATAAAAACAGACGACAAAAAGAAACGAAGAGTAAACTGTGAATGAATATCGTCAAACTAATAACGTCCAGAGACAATATTTTTTTCTGTTTTCTATTCCATCATACGTCTAAGATTTGTTTTCAGCTGTATTATATAAAGTGCTCACATGTATAGCCTTATCTTTCTAGAGCGAAGACGACGATTCTTCCACCGATAGATGTCTCCTGTTCCTGTTGCAGCAACATCAGGACTTCCTGAATTTGATGATTCAGCAGCATGAGCAGTTACAACATATTGAAGAACAGTTGTGTTGGGTGTTTCCAAACGCGGACTGACAAAACAACAAGGAGGTTGGGAGGGATGAGAAAGCAAGGAGCAACAATAAATGCAAAATGTATTTAAGCACCCATACCTTGTCAAAGGTCCTTCTTATGCAGAATTGCAGGGTACAAATATATAATCAAATGGATTGGATCACCTCTACATGTATATCTTATGATAAATTGTAATTTTACAAATGGACCATCCTTAACTGTCGTCCGGTTTGACAACGCAACGAGAAACGCTACAAAGAAAAAAAATAAATAAACGAAAAAACATATAGCGTACGTAATCCTACATGCATACTCGTGCCACTCTTGAATGTAAACATTGTTGATTTTTGTTTTTAGTGTAGGCACTCTATAAAAAGACACGATTTAACTGTAGAAGACTAGTAGCATGAAAAGAAAGTCGAAAGATATCATGAAATTTAATCAGACAAGATCTGTTGATATTTTATACTTACATGTATAGTGGTATACGATACTAGGATACTTTGTATGAAAAATGGTAGATAAATAATAAAAGATGCATTAAAATAGGTCAATGTCAAACACCCCATACCATATGGTGCTACATTTAATATAACGCATGATGAGAAGGTCCAAAGGATTATTTATTCCAAGTGCAAATTTTAATAGAAATTTAAGGAAAACTTCATTGAAAGATAAAAACTTTAGGCTTCATTCACATGCAATGTCTATTTTCTAAATTCTATTTTCTATTCGCGGTATGTCTTATGATCACGGTCTGTGCCCTGAATATCCCGCGGCGTAATTACTGGCAGCGCGAGCCAGTTACATGAGTTACTATAAGTAACTGGCCCGCGCTGCCAGTAATTACGCGGCGGGATATTCAGGGCACAGACCGTGATCATAAGATAGCGCGAATAGAAAATAGAATTTAGAAAATAGACATTGCATGTGAATGAAGCCTTATATATATTTCAAGACTCCCTACTTTTTGCTGAAAGTTTGCGGCAACGAGTTTGCAAGAAATAAATTATTGCTGCTAATTTGAAGTCATAGTGCAGCAAATTTGCTGCAAATGTGCAAGTAGAAATTGCAGTTTGCACCAATATTGCAGCGAACTTGNGACAAGATCTGTTGATATTTTATACTTACATGTATAGTGGTATACGATACTAGGATACTTTGTATGAAAAATGGTAGATAAATAATAAAAGATGCATTAAAATAGGTCAATGTCAAACACCCCATACCATATGGTGCTACATTTAATATAACGCATGATGAGAAGGTCCAAAGGATTATTTATTCCAAGTGCAAATTTTAATAGAAATTTAAGGAAAACTTCATTGAAAGATAAAAAACTTAGGCTTCATTCACATGCAATGTCTATTTTCTAAATTCTATTTTCTATTCGCGGTATGTCTTATGATCACGGTCTGTGCCCTGAATATCCCGCGGCGTAATTACTGGCAGCGCGAGCCAGTTACATGAGTTACTATAAGTAACTGGCCCGCGCTGCCAGTAATTACGCGGCGGGATATTCAGGGCACAGACCGTGATCATAAGATAGCGCGAATAGAAAATAGAATTTAGAAAATAGACATTGCATGTGAATGAAGCCTTATATATATTTCAAGACTCCCTACTTTTTGCTGAAAGTTTGCGGCAACGAGTTTGCAAGAAATAAATTATTGCTGCTAATTTGAAGTCATAGTGCAGCAAATTTGCTGCAAATGTGCAAGTAGAAATTGCAGTTTGCACCAATATTGCAGCGAACTTGCTGCAAATGTGCAGCATGCCTGATATTTTGCTAAGGATACAGGTGTGGCAGGGGTGCTTGGTCTAGTCCGGGGTCGCATGCGATTTGTACAGGCTAGGATTAGTCGGAATATTGGGGTAAGTTATGGAGAGACCGTCCCCTGTACAAAGTAATGGGGGTCGGACTACGGTTCATAGCGGACTACCACTCCTTTCACACCTGGAAACAGCACTCGTGGCGGTGTACTTGTTGACTGTTTTTTTTTTCAATAAAGTATAATCCCCTAGTAAGAAAAGTGTCACCCCTAACGCAATGCGTGAAGTCACACAGAAAATCATGCCGTGAACCAATGTTCTCTTTTCAACTTCTAAAAGGATTTTTTTTTCGCAAAAAATTAACTAATTGTATAACCATTGAATGAGCTCACCAGAGTGAAAAATTAAAGCCACATTTTAGCATTGTGTATAGTATCCTCTGGATTTGAGGACGCACCTGCCGCATCTGCGCGTGGAGTCAAAAGGTTCTGTAACGTTTGCGGAGTGATAAGCGTTCCACATCACTTAAGAGATTATTACAGAGGGTAGCCATCTATGGAGGTGAGGTGGTCCGATAGCCAGCACAGATTCCAGAATAACTCTGATAACAGCCGTTTCGGTGGTAAAATAGAATTTAGTGTATTTCTATGAATTATTTACAATATATTTGTTGAGATATATTGATCTCATATAATACGAAGTGTTCTTATCCCATAAAAAAACGTGGGCTAGCTTTGAGTGTCGGAAGTATGAAAAAAGCGACGTGTGCCCGAGGAAAATCTGTTTTATAATGCTTTCCCCGCCAAAGTTATCATTCCTTTAAACTGTTGACCCAAAATGTCACGATGACCTAAGTTCTGCTTACTAGATTGACCCATGAAAGCAGCATTGTCATTGGCTGTCACCGGGAGATCTACCGGTATGTCTGCAAATGTTACTGGAAGTTGTAATACATGTGCGAGGAAGACACAAGTCCAGGGCTTTCGGTTTTCGTCATAAAGTTACCGTGTTACACAGAGTAATAAAATCTGGCTTTAGTGCTTTGCTGTGTTACTTAAAAAAAAACATGGCAAGGCCTTTTATCCTCAAGCTAGGAGAAAAAGGGCGGATGAAATGGGAACAAATCACGCGAAGGACGTATTACTTGTATAGAATTACACTGTAACCAGTGCAGTTATGCAGACACCACTTGTTATTGTAGAGAAAAACGTTAAAAAAGTTAATAGTTATTTTGCGGTAGGTATCCGAAAATATCAGGCGTAACAATGAAGCTGGGTGAATGACCGAAAAGAAAGTTGTATTTACGGTGCATTGAAACTCTGCGCTGAACAGTCGGGATAGTCTTGATAATAATAATAATAACAATAATAATAATAATAATAATACTTAATATGTTTGGGTCTTTTTTCAGGCGACCTGAACACCCATTATTCCTTGCAAAAAATATAGACTGACAGAAAAGAAAAATTACTGAAATAAAATTTAAAATAAAAATGGTTTTCTTTTCTTTCTACCAAGTAGCTTTCATTTTATTAATCGATAGGTAGCTTTAAACTAAACATATTAAGTATCACTGTGACTGATAGGAACTCTGTCCATTCAAAAGAAATGCCAGTTTTACCTCAATAATCAGTCATCACGGCCCAAGAAAATTTTGAAAATTTGAAGAAAATTGATAATTTTGGTAGCTTTTGGTAGCTCTACAGATGACCTATTTTTAATGACTAAGATAACAGTTAGTAGGCCTAAATTAAAAATAGAGGAACTACTAGTGCATAATTTAAATCATATTAATAAAATAATATTGGCATACTACACTTTTTAAATTATTTTACAAGTTATAAATACACATTTTAGATCCTTTGCTTGTTTTCTGTGTTTTGTGCGGAAATAGGACATTTTCGCCTCCATTTCCACTGCTCGCAGCGGCGGATGGTTCTTAGAAGCAAACGCGTGCATATAAAAATACACACTAGGCCTACTTCAAAGAGGGTTCCAGTGGGTAGGCCCCTATTTTCGTTACCCGTGAAGGCCACTTTTTATTGCCTGAGATGCGTGAAACGTTCATATTATTTAGCGTGATCCGTGAAGCACCCCACTTCCGTGACTCGTGAATGGGGCTTTTTTTATTCCTCCTCCTTCGTTAACCTAAGTCATTATACCCGGTATTTCTTGATTTTCAGGATTTCCGACTAGCACTATCAGTAAGATATGAATATGTACTGATATTTGTGAATTGATGATATAATTTCCCGTGAACCGCCCCCCCCCCCCCACCACCACCATGGGACTCTCCTAAAAAGCTGGCGCAAAACATGTTAAGACGCAGTACCTGTGTTTCAAATTATAAATATTTCGTTGAAACTATCGTTTAAAAACAAATAAATAAATTCTCCAAGAACGCAACACTTTATTTTGTATAATGAACTAGGATTACGAACCATTTTATGACGGCTGTGCCCAATCTTTTATTTCTTTATATTTACTCGCCTCAGGAGAAAGAAAATCCTTGAGTACGATTGCATAGGCGATTGCATCATTTTGGAGAAGAATGTCAAGGTCGTAAATGTTACATTGAGTTAGGTTGGTTGGGGTACCGGGGGGTTTCCAGAGTAAACCAATGGCAGTGTTGATAACTAACGACCATGTTAATTACACCATGGCGTCATGTACATCACATTTGCTGAAAAACAGACTTACATGCCTCTCATACCTACTGAAGCCGCAAGGGGGTAATTAACCATGGTTTAATTAGCAGCTTCAGTAGGCGTGCCAGACATCTAAGCCGCTTAAGCTGAAAGCAATTTAGCGAAAACCCCGTCGGAGATGGGTTAATCCTGTTAGATCGTGCTCGGCATGGGAACCCAGTCAAAGGGACCATTCCCACAGATATTTGAATCGATTTATCTCCCTGGGGAGTCTCAAATGTCCGCTACGCCTAGTAAAGCTGTTGGGGGGGTAATTATCTTTACTCCCTAGCTGATTCGGTAGGCGTGACAGACATATTTAAGCCGGTAAAGTTGACAGCAATCATGTGGGACTCCCCAGGGAGTTAGACCAATCCAGACGGATCGAACTAGGCATGGGAACCCAGTCAAACGTGATTACACAATTTCTTGTCAATTACATTCACAACGCTTGTTATTAGAGGATAAAGAGGGCGTGCATCAATGGGACCGCCTCTGCGTGTCAGTTAAGAAAATTGCTGTCGAGGTCTTGACAGATGTATCATATTTTACTGGAGAGAAGTGCAGAGCCAACATTCAAATCACGCAAGCACGTTTTTACAGGTACAGAAGCACCGCGTGAGGTGCTGTAGGCAAAAACAAACCGGTTGCTTTCTTATGATGCAAGTTTATCAGTTCCATTTTCTCACTTAAATATAAAGACAAGATACTACAGAAATACCAACTTTCATCCATCAAAATCAGGACAGCAACCTCCGTGTAGGAAAATAAAAGTCTGGGTTTCACAGCACTTAACTAAAACGAGAAAGGGACTTAATAAGACTCTTGTTGAAAAAAAAAAAAGAGAAAGTAAGAAAAAATTTAAAAAAATGCACGAATGCACATAAAACGGGAAAAAATCCAGGCCAAGTACTCAAGCAAATTAAGTATACTAGACAAAGAAGCGTAATGAGTCATGCATAGATACAATAATCTAGGTAATATACATATATGTACGTTATGGCAAGGTGCCACACGAACGTCACTATTTACCTTTTCTGACCTAGTATAAAGGCTTTAAGGCTCTTTTACCCCGACACTTCACAACTGACACACGTTATGAACGCCAGAGAGGGATAGGGCTCGTGACTTACACCTCCTTAACAACAGAAAGGCCTTTACATGCAAAGTAGCGAAGATCATTCGAGAATGGAAAAAGAGGGACACAATTTCAGCGAAAGTGGAAAGAATAACCAAGTACACGCAACCGCAAATGAAAATGACAAAGAGAATTTGTGCCCGGGTTCAGTAAGTACTGTCGTATCTCCAGCTGAGGTCTCAGGTGTAGTAGTAAATTGTATATATCTTAATTATAGAGATTTCTCTAAATACATGTATATATAGGCACTATGAATGTCTGCTGGTACATGTATTATGATCCACTGTGCTTGATAAAGTCCTCGACGTTGCTATAACCGTACGGGATATTGGTTGAGGGTTTCCGTGTGATTTTTTCCCCGATTCGTCAGAAAAAATAAAAAATCGAACATATTCCTTTTTATTTAAAGAATTCGGTCTTTACATATTGAAAAATTAGCCCAAACCTTCATTCTTTCTCTTTGAGAGAAAAATAGCCGAACGTGTGCAATCTGTCTGGTTTTGGTTTTCCTGTAGTTACTGAAAAATTGCAAAAATAAAGGTATCAGGAATTTAAAATTACAGGGATATCAAATCCGTTTCTTTGTTTAAATTTTAAAAGTAAAAAAATTAAATCATGAAAGTTTGCTCTGATATTTTCCCCATGCTTTTCACAGTGAAGTCAAATTTCGTTCCTTTTTTTATCGGTGATTTCCTGGCGAAATAGAAAACTTTTTTCACTCTTTTTGTCGGAATGTCCACACGCTACAAGTCAAACGGCATGTTGTTTTGCTTCAAGTTTACAAGACGATTATGCTCGGTAAAATGATTTATTTTTTGGTTATGAGATAATTGATTTTTTTCTTTCTTTCTTTTTTTTTCTCAGAAGTGACTGATTTTTTGTTTTTTGTATTTATGGATGTCCACAAGCTAAACTAAATCTGACTACTAAAGTCTAAACTACGTCTGCAGCGTATTCAAAATATCTCTGCTTGAGGTCTTACCCGCGCACCTGGTGACAGACACATAACCCCTATTCTCAAACAACACCACTAGATACCTATAAGAGCACAGACTCTTTTTAGACATTTAGTGTATTATTACACCGCTTTTTACAACTTGGCCCCACCATATTTATGTTGTCTTGTATCAACTTACGACTTTAAAGTGAGTGATGATGGATTAAACATTTTTAATTTCTACACTTTATTTATTTGTTTTAATCAATTTTTCCTATTTTGATCATTTTTTTCTTTTTATTTTACTAGCTTTTTTGTTATTTATTTACTTTTCATTGTTAGTCTACTGAACAAATTTGGATTTTAGACTCAAATTAATAATAATGATTATTATTACAACTTTTGTTGTTTGTCACATTTACTGTAAGTGCATAATTTTGTTCAACATAAAATTTACTGCGTGGTTTTACTTGGCAAAAGGCCAAGTCCGAAAATCAGATTAATCCGATTATTTATGCAATCATGATATATCACAAAATTTCTGCACAGGGACCTTTTACAATGACTTTGACCTACCTATATTATTTAACTACATTAGTAAACTACGGTTACAATTTTAAGTTAGTTATACAAAATTATATCAAATATGCAAATTATATTTTAATGCAAATTAAATACTGATACTGTTACATCCAAGTAGTTGCTACTTTATTGTGGTATATTGTATAAATTTTGTACGGCTGTCTCTCGCCTATTCCTATACATGTAATAATGCACTTATTTATTTTTCAGTTATGCTATATCTGCTGTTGAGATTAAAGGTGCTGAAATTTTTCTATAAATGAATAAATAAATAAATAAATAAATAAATAATGACATGAAAATAACATGATCTTCTACCGATCTTGCACAGACACTTCTAATTTTTGTCCGAATTGTATAGTCTATATACACGCAAACGGCTCAATGGGTCGTAAATGTCATCAAGTGCGTCTCCTTGAAACCCTATTTAGTTTAAAGCCTCTGTAGGTCACCAATATGTCAATATTTTCAAGCCGTTTTTTCAGGTCAGTCTTACATGTACCTGAACTTGACACCGCAATATAACTGTGAATGTAACTGTAACAGCGTTAATGTTTTGCTTTCTTGTCCAAGCTTAGGTCAAAGGGCTAAACCATGGCCTGTTTCACAAAAGTTCACGAGTCCTTAGGTTAAGACAACCGAGATCAAATAACCGACACGTACAGCACCGTACAATAGTCATACTGATCACACAAAATAAACGTACCATTCAATATTCATATTGGTATTGAGCTATTAGGAGTGATTCACCCATAATGAACGTATTTGACATGTCTTCTTGGTTTTCGATGGACTACTCACGAGGAGGACTGACGTACCTGCAGTGGGTTACTGTAACCTTTTAGTGCAAATCATTTTCGTTGGGACAACCACAGTGCACTCAAGGGGCCTAGTTAAAAGGTGACAAAAAGGAGAGTCAGGGGACCTTGACATGCTTTATTTGATGGAACTTTCTCGATACGAGACCTAAGTATATGGGCCAAAGTATACTGACTTAAGTCCTTTTTGTAAAACAATCGCCTATTACTTTTTTTATAATACGAATACAACTGCTAGTCTGAACAAATGTCTCTTAAGTCATTTCTCGAAGGTTACTTACTGAGATGTTGGAGACTAAAAAGAATGATAATGTCGACACGATAACTTCTCGAATGATAAAAAGGTTAACGTTTGTTTAAAAATTAAAAAATAATACCAAATTAATCTGATGAGTTTTATTACTTAACAATTCTTAATAAATATAACTTAACAATAAGTCACGCAAGTATTTGGGTCGTTAATTCAACATTTGTCTCAGGCCCCATTCCCATAGTCTACGTGGATCGACTCAACTCTACGAAGACTCTCGCTGGTTGCAATCAGCTTAACTGAATAACACGCCTCCTCCTGAAGTATAGAAGTATACAGAAAAGCTGGTGATATCATATGAGTATGTTGAAAACAAGAGGAGGCGTCAATCGGTTAAGCTGATTGCACTATTTGCGAGAGGCCCCCCAGAGTTGGGTTGATCCAAGTAGACCGGTGGTGCCTATGGGAATGGGGTCTAATTCTTCTGACAGTTTGGAAAGCTTGGTCGTTTCTGCCGTATATACCACTTCGTGTTAATCACGTAAATGACCAATGACGCATGCTTTTAATTTTTTGAGGGAGTATGATTGCTTTTATTTCAAAACAAAAAATCTACTTGACCCTACAAAAACACAGCTCTTTCTTTCACAATTGGAAATGTTTTTCATGGCTAAATGTTAATCCATTTCAAGTAGAATTAAGAAAACTATAGAGAGCGATTCCTCGCACAAATTTCCCCATGAAAATAAACACCTTCTACACATTCCCTTTTAAGACTTTCTTCCCTTTTAAGATAATGTCAATTTGAAAAGACGAGGGGATCAGAGCGACGGTTTTATAACTGAACGAATCACAAATGCCATCGAAAAAAATCTAAAAATTATTACTATTTTTTTTTTTACTGCAGGTTACACGAAATGTCAGCCACACTGCGGAGACTGAGCTTTTCGCGGAGATGGTTGCGGATATCACTACTATGTCTCTTAACTCGGAACAAAACACCGCCTGGGATGGGATACAAACAGGCAAAAACGAGGTATAAGTTTTGGAAATAATAATTTTATGTATTTATTTTTCTGTTTTTAATTATAAACGTCTATAATAACAAAAAAGAGAGATTTCAAATGGTCACTAGAGCAATTAACGTGGGTTGTATGAATACAGTCAAGTTATCTTCAAATAATTTATTGTTTAAGCTTTTACTCGCCTATCTATCTATCTATCTATCTATCTATCTATCATTTTCTTAATTTTTCTTTAGAATGAACAAGAATTCACCCTCGCAGAAAAAAGTCTCCAGCTCCTACTTCTTCAACAGTACCAAGATTTATTGGAGTCTATGATAAAACAACAACAGCAGCTGGCTATTGTTGAGGAACAGTTGATGTGGATTATGCAAAACAAATAAATATCTGTGCTCAAATTGAACGGATAAACAGAAAATAAACGATCTCTCCTTGAACTTTCATTATCCCAGTATCATTACTATTCAATTTGACTTCATTTTCAAAGCTAAGAAAAACGTATTTATTTATTTATCTATTTATTTGTGGGTTGCTGCACTTTTTATCGTGTCAGTACATATAGCCATCGCCTGTATCTGTTGTCGCAGCCAGCGTCTTTGCTGTCGTCGCTGTTCACTTTTATAGATGACACGATAGGTGGAAAACTGTTTGACCTGTTGTCTTGAAACTTATTGAACTGATGAATATTCACAGCTCATAGGTCGAGTTCCAAAACTCATCGTGATTGGACTATTATTTCAGCTGGAGTTTGAAAACCAGCTTGATCGGGTTACCTTTCTGGAAGTTATGCAGTTTTTTGTGAAATGTTAATTTTTCACATATTGGCATTTACTGGGTGGATTTGGACTTTAGTGTGCCTGAATACATTTGCTGGTCACATTTTCTGAATATCTATGATACTTATATCATAATATTAAAAATCGGTGTTAATTATGTTATGCCGTGATATTGCATCAAAATTAAACCCTATTTTGGCCACTGGTCACCATAATAACCATTAAAAAACATCTTATTTATTATTCTCAAACTTACAGATAAGATTATAAGGAATGAAATACAGCATGAGTTTGAAAACAAGCTTGATTAGACTATTTCATGGAATTTATACATTTTTATTAAATTTTCAGCCAATCACAAATAATAATTTCGCTTTCAAATTTCGTGCCTCCCTTTTGTTAAACTTAGCTTAAGTGAAGTACCTAACCGATTCATTCAACTGACGTCCCTGGTGGCTATATTTGTGGTTGACGCGGTATTTGGCGCTTTTTCATATTTACACAGTATCATACCCTGAACAAATTTTGAGTGGTGATGCAATGCTTTTCAACCCCGCTGAGAATTGACACTATCACATCGCGTACTAGGCAAGAGCGGTGTCGCGTCTGATACTGTGTAATGCGATCTGACACACACCTTGAAAACGGGTAGTGTGGTCTGATCTACCGGTGAATTCAGGATCATTCGGTGCCGAGTCTGGTAGTTGGGTAGGCCTGATTATGATGATAATTTATAAATGACTTTATTCTGTGTGATAGGCCCCAGGTCTTATATTACATTTGACAATAATTTACATCACATTATGAAATATACGCATAAAAGTGACAATTTAATAATTTATAGGACTAATTCTATGTCCATAGAAATTAACTCTGATTTTTCTGCCTTATGAAAATAAAGCAATTCTGTAAAGCATGAAGTTTCTTCGGTATCCATTATTCTCGTAAATAAGCCCTTCATGTTTGATTTTTTTATTACGGAAGTCCCATAACCATTTAATTCGATTAAGGGACGCGCGATTATAAAATATGATGTATGAGCGTGATATATGGATAGAAAAATTGAATGAAAATATATATATCCACCCCTCTAAACTCAGGGGCGGATCCAGGATTTTTTGAAGGGGGCGGTTTTATTTATTTATTTATTTATTTATTTATTTATTTATTTATTTATTTATTTATTTATTCATTTATGAATGCAGGGCTCGGATGCGAAGCCGATCCTTGTCCCCTTGGTGTGGGGTCAGGGGCCCGCGGAAGGGCCCCGATAATTTAGGATGTTTTGTAGGGCAGACGGGGCCATTTAGTAGGGCCTACGTTTTGAATCATTGATCCAACTAGTCAAAATTCTAATTTCAAGAGAGGAATATTGGTGTGCTCTTCATATATAGGAATATAGGTTAAGATCGCCCTCCAGCCCCCCTCCTAAATTCACCACTAAAACTGTCTCAGGAAAGAGAACATTCATGGGGCATTTGGTTATGTAAAATTAAGTCTGGAACTCCTCTATACAAGTATATGACTAAGTTCAAACGATGAACTTGGACTAGTTTACCTCATATCAAGTCCATGACCCATGCCGAAAGCCGCCTTTGTTTATTTTATACACACTAAGTACTTAGACTTTCTTGCATAAGTGTTCTCAACCAGTCTAGAAAACTCACGAGATTAAAGGGTTCGAGGTTATAGAAGGGGAGAGGGGGGGGCTTTATTGATAAGACGGGGCAAAATTGACAGCTTTATTATGGCGGGTGACTCCTTGTGAACAGGGTCGGTAGACGAATTTTATTTTTGTTTTAATATAATTTTTATATAGTTGTTTTATTTAAATGTCGATTGGGATTTTTACCATTTGATTATTATTATTTTTAGGGGGGGGTGACAAATTTACAGCGTGGGAGATTTCTGAGCGTAAAAATATAACAAAAAGTCAGCTTCAAAATGAGATAATAAATAAAATAAAAAAAGTTTTTGAAAAATTAAGTGGTGCAAAGAATTCTTCAAATACAGACTTACTGATTAATCTCATAAACCATTTTTTAAATATTTTTTCTGGCATATTTATCANGGTGACTCCTTGTGAACAGGGTCGGTAGACGAATTTTATTTTTGTTTTAATATAATTTTTATATAGTTGTTTTATTTAAATGTCGATTGGGATTTTTACCATTTGATTATTATTTTTTTTAGGGGGGGGGTGACAAATTTACAGCGTGGGAGATTTCTGAGCGTAAAAATATAACAAAAAGTCAGCTTCAAAATGAGATAATAAATAAAATAAAAAAAGTTTTTGAAAAATTAAGTGGTGCAAAGAATTCTTCAAATACAGACTTACTGATTAATCTCATAAACCATTTTTTAAATATTTTTTCTGGCATATTTATCACCCTTTTTGTTGGATGTTATTCTTAAAATTTCAGTGGATGCACATTATTGTTGTACATGTATATCAAAATTGTTTTAATTTCAAACAATTATGCACTTGCTTTACAAAATACTTCGAAAACTCCTTTTTAATGTTATCATTTTCCATTCTGTTCATTCTATACGGAATTACACATATAGTTTTTTTTTTTTTTATGACGGATGAGTTGCAGAGTGTGTCTGTCAATAATTTGCTTATACCTCAAAATATATGTGGGAATCTATATTCCTCAAGGTCATTTCAGTTTTATTTTTCCACTTGCTTGTTGCTGTAATCAATGTTGTGCAACACACAATTTTTTTGTTAAAATATCTTTTTTAGTTTTTCGTAATAAACCAGACAGTAGCCAAGTAGACGTGTTCGCAGGAAAACCCCTTTCGGCCGGAAAGCGTCCTTCCTAAATCAAAATTTCATCCAGGTTCTATGTCATCTCACAAGCTGGGTCGACTAAAGGGACAATTTTTTCAGAAATAGAAAAAAAAACTATTTGTTATTGCTGGCTACAGGCCTGATAAATACTCTAAATAACCAGCCTGCCTTTACTATTCCCTCTCTAGTAAGTACTTACTTGCCAAAAAAAAAAAAAAAAAGACTTGATCAAAACCCAAGGTCTGGTCGAATAAACCGTTGGATAAAGTTT
>NW_019775615.1:267224-290262 GCF_001039355.2 Lingula anatina | reverse complement strand
AAAAAAAAATTCTTATAAATAATAAAACATACATATGAAAATATTTGCACAATTGATTTTTTTATTGCTTTCGTTTTTAACATAAAAGAACATTTTTTATAAGTGGTGGGATGATTCAGTTAGAAATGATGATTTCATCATCTTATTTTAAAGCACATTCAGAATTTTGATAAAAGATAGTTTAAAATTATCTAGAACGCCCAGCACGTTCTGACTTTCAAATGCGAGCTCACCAGAACAATGCTTCACAGTTTCTGAAACTTATCTAGAACACCCTATCCACCATATCTAGAACACCCTATCCACCATGTTTTCTTGAATGCTAGGGTGGGTCCAGTACAGAGATTTTCTTGGTAAAGGACTGTTCAGGAAAGAGAAACGACTTCATCGTTGTTTCCAATTCTTCCAACGCCATCTGAGTGTGCAGCTTTATGACATCATCAGTTTCCACTGTCATGACATGTTTCAGTAGTCGGTAAATGTCACGAAGTTCAGATTCCAGTACCTGCAATATAAAAAAGTGGTGCACCTTACCCATTTAAATAAACACAAAGCACTTTATTTTGCCAGGTATCACAAGAAAAAGGCCAAAACAATTCATTTCCCAAAAAGTTTATAGAGTACTTTTAAATAAGTTTTTACTTGTGTCTCGTGTAAACGTGTAAAAAAGTTAATAGTTTCTGAAGATTAAACAAGCCTGTACATAGAAGGCATTACGTCTAGACCCTTCATTGAAACATCAAGCCTCATTGGTTGAAAAATGTTTCCTTTCTTTAAAAACGATCAACCTTCTTTCCTATGTAAAAAAAAATCTGCTGCTGTAAAAGACTGATTCATACCTTCAATGCATCTTCTCCCAGCCCCTGTAGTAACAAAGTAATCAGCTGTACAGCGGCTCGTCTTACTTCAACATGGTTGTCCGTCTTAGCCAGACTGCTGCAGCAAGCCAGCACCTATAATGATCATAGCCAAGATATGGATTTAAAAAAATCAATTTGAAGGCAACAGACAAGGTTCAGTGACAGGGTATTACTGCAACCATATGTCCCTCTTGGGATGAAGAGGAGAGCTAACTCGATGTATACTTACTATGAACTGCTTAGCCAAGCTTACCTCTTGAGTCACAGGTCCCAATGAGAACCTCAGTAATTTACAAACTTCCCCAAGATTTGACAAGCTACTAGCTCGTATCAGGAAGTCCCCATCTTTGGCACCAGACAGAAAGGCAGTAAGCAAAGGATTTCTGAACTTTGGGACTAAATCACCTATAAACAAGGAAAACTTGTCAATAAAATTTTAAACTCAAACAATGTATATAATATAAATGTACATATCACTTATATTCTTTGGAAAATTTAATGAAAGACACTGCGTGTAGCTAAAAATATTTGTGTTGTTGTTTAAAATTAACCAACTGTTAAAAGAACTAAAAATAATGTATGGATTTTAAGGTTGCAGTCAAACATACCTAAACACCTGGTGCTTTTCATCAAAACTTCTCCAAGTTTCATCCGCAACTCTGGGCTTCTAACTTTGGGATGTCTGCCTTTCTCCATTTGCTCATCATCGAAATTCCCATATTTTGCAGCCAAAACTGGCACTAGGTGGCCAGGATGAGTATCTGCAAGACAAGCCAGACCTTGAATTGCACTGAGGTAGATATAAGAATCTTCGTGATCCAAGTTCTTTTGGAATACTTTTGCTAGTGTTTCCCATTTTTCCATGGCTTTAGGGTGTCTTTTCTTGAGCAATCTTGACAACACAATTTGAGCATGTCCCCTGGTAGGAATAAAGGGGTCAAATAATTCCTGGAAAGCAGTGTCAAAAACATCAGATGTAGAAGATAAAGCAGTCATTTTGTCACTGGATTTTGAATTTGAATCAGTTAATGAGTTTTTACTATGGTTACGATTCTTTATCTTATCCTTAGTATCTGTTTTCTTCTGGGTAATTTCTTCTACAAGTTTCCTGCCTCCTGCTAATTTAGGTCCTGGCATCATTTTCTTTGAGTCCTCCTTCCTGCCTCTTTCTTCCACTTTAACAGCAGAAGTCCTACTTGCATCTGCACACTTTCCACGATCCATCCTTTCTGTCATTTGCTGGAAGCTCTTGCTGTTTTCCCCAAGCCAGACTTTCCCCCTGGTTGCTATGGTTACACGCAGATCTCCAGCCAGTGATTGGATAAAAGGATCAGGGTGTCGTCTGCCAATGTTGTCGAGCAGAGGAAGAAACTCCATCATGAAGTCTTTGTCTGCTGAAGAGAGCTAAGCAACAGGGGACAAACCAATGAGCAATATACAGGTAGGTCTCGTTGTATTGGGACGGTAACAATTGGTTACTTAGAAAAACTAAACATGTTTTTATCATATAAAATTCTTAATGATCTTTCACTGGCTAACACTGATGGCTAACGCCATTTTGCTGACACCATTTTGTTTCTATCTTAAAACCAAAATATTAATTCTAGAATCAGAAGCACTTTTAAAATTCTCCCACAGACCCCTGCCTCACCTGGTCTCCTCCTAGCATCATGGTCAACATGGCCACAGCCATAGAAAGGGTCTCTTTTCCAAATACTTCAAGCTCTTCTTCATCTTCATCCTCTAGCTCAAGCCTCTTTGCTTCACGTTCAAGTGACACCTTTAAAATACACAAAAAAATTGGCTATCAATAAGTTTTTAATTTTCTCAGTAGAAAAAACTTCACTGTACACTAACAATGGACTTTGTCTCCATAATATTGATTGAGAACATTGAAAACAGATGGAGTTCAAAGCAAAGAATTTGCAGCCAAAAGGGAATTTTAAAGTTAAATAAGCATTTGAAAAAAAAAAAACTATAACTATTATTTTATTTTTGGTAATAAACTAATGACTAACTGTTCTTACTACCATGCAGTGTACAACAAAAGTAACTACACCAGTGGCTTCGATCTGACTCTGACCTTAACAAACTCCAACATGTGCCTTGGGGTCTTCAAGCTGTCTTGACCCAGGCTTTCACTCAAGGCTGCCACCAGTTGGAGCACCGTCAGGTTGTAGAGGAGCTCCGACGTCTGCTTGTCTTGCGTCTGCTCCAGGCGGAGAAGTTCCTGGCCTGGTTTCACTGGAGACTGATCAGGCTCCATTTTCTTGGAAATGATACTGGTCAGCTCCTGATGGAGATGATATCTCAGATTAAATCCAGTGTGAGAAATCCAAGTTTGTCTTGGTGACAACAAGAGTGATCAGAATTTATCTACATGAGTGTGTAAATTATCGCAGTTTAAATGATAGCCACCAAATTTTGATTAAGTTACTATTCTCAGAGTTTTGATCAAGTTACCACTTTCATTTTGCTAAATAATACTATTATTGGACACAACATTATACCAAATTATAGTCTTCAGGTACCACCAATAAGCCATGAAAGGATTGGCAGAAACACACATATGTATGTTTGAGAAACAACACCTTACTTCAGCATAATTATTTCAAAGTATTGCCCACCTGTAGTAGATAAATAAAGAATGCTGCAACAAGTCCTTCTTGCTGAAGATCTGTTAAAATGTCCATGACTTCAGCTATCCTCTTGTTCATCTGCTCCCATTCATCTTTTCTGCAGGAAAAAATATAAATGACGACTGAAGAATTACATATGGCTCTGCTTGGTATCACACTTGTTGAAATATTACATTATTATAATTACTCCTACAAATTGAACATAAGACAATTCTACAGTACCCTTCATCCTACCCTCCCCCCCACCCCCAGCCACTAATAAGTTTCATCATCCCTTCAAGAGGTCCATCTGATAATTTCAACAGGCCTTTTATCAGTATTTACCCATTTAACAGATTAAGATGTGTTATGGAACTAAACCCTATGAACACTTCTAGATATATATATCAGATAAATTGCTGATATTTCACTTACTCTTCCTCCCTGACCTTTCCCACTACCATCACCCCTCCGTTAGGTCCAGCCGAAAATTCCAAATGACAATTCATGTCAGCAGACACTTGTTTGTTCTGACCACAGGAATACATGTGCAATACTCTCACTGCTGTAGACTGATCCACACTCTTCATGTAGTGAAGCAATGGGGCTTTGACTGCTGCCCTGGAGACGCAAAGTAGACACTCAGTCATGGTTTAAAAAAGTAAATTGGATCAAAAATTCATGCCTGCATGCAGATGAGTAAACTTGTAATCATAAAAATGCTTTGAATACATAGATATTGTTAGTTACCATACTGAAATCTAACTGTACTTATCGATACTGAATACTTCCTCAATTTATTAATTTATTTTATAAATATTTTCAAGTGTTACACTCTTATTAACATATCTTTCGTCAAACTGTTAACAGTTTAATGGTAATTGTATAAAATCTCAAAAATACTACCTAACATGTGAAATCCCCTGCAGACAGTAGCAGTGCAACTCAAACAGGGGCACAAGAACCTGCTCCAGGACAACTTCTGAGAGTCCACACTGCGGGTCGCCACCTACCACTAGGATTTTACAGATATCATCAAGACACTCTGTTAGCTTCTCTTCACAAACCACCACTTGACCTTCTGATGGATTCAGCTCTGTAATATTCAATTTTAAAAAATTCAAAGATGGAATGAAGTTTGTGTAGTAAAGACACTCCACATTCAACCAACTGTGCTCCAACTACTTAACTTCAACTTTCTTCTTTTTATTTTATTTCATGATATTGCCACAGTCACTTCCTGCACTGAATATCTTAAAGATTGCCTGGATATAGAATTTAATTTTTCACTGAATTGGACATAAATCAGAATACTGTTATCCTGTTAAAGCCTGAAAATAAAAAAGATCAAATTGCTCCAAATAATTTCACTTGTTTGACTACATCAATTCACCTTGGGTGCAGAGCAGCAGTGGGTTTAGGACAGGCTGAACCCAGTATCTCTGCGCCAACTCAGGCTGTTGTAACATCATGGCCGACAAAGTGCAGCAGGCAACACGGAGAAACTGCCGTTGAACTTGTGGGTCACTGAAGTGCAGCAGTTCTAGAATCTGTGAGGAAAAAAAACAAAACATGTTTTCATCTATGACCCTTCCATGAAATGGCTTTGGTTTTTCTTTTAGATCCCATTCCCATAGCCACCATCAGTCTACATAGATGGAACCAACTCTGTGGAGACTCTTGCTGAGTGCAATCAGCTAAACTGAATGACACGTCTCCTCTTGTTTCCAATGTAGAGTATAATCACCAGCTTTTCTGTATTCTACTCAATGCCAGTAGGAGGAAGGTCATTCAATTAAGCTGATTGAGCGATGCTGTCCATGGGAATGAGGCCCTATTCTAATCTCTGTATAACAGCCAAAAATCTATATTACTCATGCTGGTGTAGTTGATGTCATGTGCTCTAAACGGAACATATTCAAAATAGAATAAATAAATTTTAATGAAAATAATGAAACAAATTGACAATATCAATATTACCTGAGGTGCCACCATTTTGTAATACTCCTCAGCAGATGTGACCTGAGAGGGAGGTTTGGCAATAATCTGACCAACCACAGCACACTTCTGCCAATCATCGCCACCTGGTAGACAAATATATGACTTGCCAAGTGACCTTAACTAACTCGCATTCTGGTACAAAATTCAGAGAAAATACTTTTCACAAAAAAAAGACTCAACGTGATTAATGTTAACAAAAAATCTGACAGTTACTTAACCCAGATCTCTTATAATCAAAGCTATCAATACAAAGAGAGAAGGACCAATACCTGCAGTTTCACTGAGAATTCCTCTTATAATGGCTTGAACCCCTCGCGGCCTTGTCATTATTTCAGACAAAAGGCGACTGCACTTCTTCCGCAGCCACACTGGAGATTTTACTTGTACTGGGGCAGCCTAAAGAAAAGTGATAATGACCTCAATAAGAATTAAAAATTTAATAATATCTTTTGGATGATTTTTTAATATCACTGAACTAAACCTAAAGACAAAAAAGACAGGGAAAATTAATTTGAAATTCATAGAAATGCATGATAACTTACCCCTTTGCTATGTTCCTTACTTGGCATGCCTCCCTGCAACACAAGTAGTTCACGGACTAGCAGCGGCTCATAAATGTGAGACAATAGATCCTGGAGATGACTCTCACACACCTGTCTGGCAGATTCAAGATCAAAACTGCTGTTAATATGCAGATTCTTTTCTGCTGAACCCAATGCTTCAAACCCTAATGAAGGTTCTTTCTGTTCTTCAGCTATGTTTGGTTCAGCGGGTGTCGCTGTACTGATCTGCCCACAAGATGTCACTGCTGCAGTTATACCACCAGGTGTCACCACCTTACAAACATTTTGCCCACTGCCTTTTTCTGCTCCTCTTTTGTCGGCCGTCATCTGCAGTAAAGCTGCCAAAATGTCCCCCAAATGTCTGGATAATATCAAGGTCCCTAACACAGGATGTTTTGCGCTTTCAACTAGAACTTTAACGGAGTGAAACAAAAACTGTTGCTTATCTCTGACAGACATACTTACTCCACTGCTTGAGAGTTTAACAATGTCAGAGTATCCAGAGCGTTGTTCTAAGGAAACCCCAACACCAGGTAACAAGTTGGGACATATCCCGAGTCCAATGATAAATTGTAATAGTGACTGAATTGTCTTATCTTGGCCAACACTGAGAACATCTTCTCCTGCTGGGTGAGGTTTTGGGACTAGCTTGGCTGGCTGAGAAGACAGATCTGGGTGAGACTTTATTTGCTGAGATGCCGTCGTGTTTTCAGAAGATGGAGAAACATTTTGCAAACTCCCATGCAGTTCCTTCAAGAGTATAATTGCAGTGCAGAGAAAAGATGTGACACTTTGAGAGCCAGCACCACAAACTGTATGGGTTTCTTCCCAGAGCTGCTTATATTTAGTCTGTGATGAAAGTTTCTCTTCCAAAGCTGTCAAGTTTTTCTCCAATGCTCTGTTGAAACTGGGAGTGTCTGAGCCAAAAATATTGACAAATAATTTGACAAATAAGACTACCAGAGGAAGCTAGAAGTTACAAAAGGGAATTGCAGAACATAGTTTTGCTTTATTTCTCCAAGAAAAAAGAGAAGAACACTGGTAAAATTAAGTGCTATCCTTTAAATAAAAATAAGGAGTGCTATACTATGGTACAATAAAAATGAGTGCCATGGTACAAAAAATTATATATATCTATATCTATATATATTTATATAAATCAAGAGTTACAAAAAGAGTGTGTGACTCCTGTAAGAGGTTGTACAAGTTACGTAGTTGAAAAGAGATCTTTAATTGTTTGAATTTCTTTACCTATTTCACCTTTAACTGGTGAAACCAAAATACTGATCACTTCTACAACTTCACTTGGTAGCAGCATCTGGAATGAAAGGTAAAAAGTAAAATGTCACATAAATTTAATTATAATGGCACAAATAATTAGTTATAAGCCAGTGTCCTCAAGACAGCATATTATACTTTATGGTGTATGATTTAATTTAAAAAATATTAAAAGGAATAGTACTGTTACGTACCAGTATGCTAACTTTCAAGGGAGAATGATAAAAATTCAAATCAAACAACGAATGGAACTATATAAATGGTCAACAAGTTGCATCATGTTAATGTTTTGCGGTGAACTGTTGGCCGTTCAAAATTGCCACTATTTGGGCCTTACAGATACAGTGGTACTTAACATGTTTACAACCATACTGGACCGGTAGGCGGGCCGAAAACTGTGGCAACTCCTGATGCAGTTTGGCTAAATCTGGTGAAAGGATCTCCATAAAATTAAACACCGTGCTTTGAACAGTCATGGGTCTTTCACAGCAAATTTTGCTCACCTGTGCTTACCTTAAATAGACTTTTATCTTCAACTTTTTGAACTGATTTTCGGCTTCGCCTTCTTGTAACACATGTTGAGAATAGCGCGAAAAGGGTTGTATATTTCCATGCATCTATCTAGTATACCTTTTGGCCTAGTTATGATAAATTCATACATTTCGTTCACTTTTCATCATTAATATGTTATTTTTATTTCATACTTAATACCAAATATTCAATTTGGTGATCACATAAGTCAAAATTAATTGTTAAATTATCAACGGTACTCTCGAGTCATTTTCACCGCTGCCGTAAGTGGGTACTTAATTGACGTGTGGCAAACAAGAAGGACGAGTATCTCTTGTGAGTGGTGGGGAAAAACCTACGACTAATTGCCCAAAAAACACAATTAAGGGATGCATGATAATGGTAAGTTGAAGAGCTCAATATACCATGTGTCTCTAGAATGTTTAACAAGTAAATGAACTGCATGAAGATGCACGAATAAATAATTTGATTGAAACCGTTTCATTTCTTAAACTTGTATTTTGTTAATTTTATATCATTTGGTTCTCTCTCTCCATATTTAAGTGTGCAATTAAGAACAAAAATGAACCATAATATACATGCTATTGTCCTGTCTGTTAAAAAAAACATCATTATGTGTATTTCATAGGATTTCTCTAAATTTCTGGATGAAAATTTTGACATAAAGGAATGGGTTAATGCTGCCTTTAAGTCCCAGAAGGATCCAACAGTCAAAAAGGATGTGAGTATTGCATAAACCACAGCATATTTGTGTAAGCATCTTAAAGGGACATATCCGAATTTTGCAGCCTTGCTGTTAGCAGTTTTAATCACATTTGAGTTTAAAATTCAATTTAAAACAATATTTTAATATAATAAAAGAATAATCCCGTGGCTGTTTTTAACAGCTTAAAACTGTATATTCTCAGTTTCATGTATTTATCAGTTTTTTCTTTCTTTCATTATTAGTTTTCAGTTTCCCTTGTTGATTTTTCTTTCTTGTCTTTGTTTTTTATTTAACTCGTTTTTTTTTTTTTTATTATGTTTGCAATTGGTTGATAAAATTGATGCAATGTAATTTCAGCAATATGCCACTACCATGGTGATGAAGCTACAGATGTTCATACAAGAAGTGAACAATGTCATTGAGGAAGCAAGTCAGCAGGCTGTTCAGAATTTACCCAGGTAATCTAGACCGAGGTTGCAATCAAGATTGCTCACAAGATTGCTGTACTTGTTATTGTGACATTGATGCTTTTTATTTTCTTTTCTTTTATATATTCGAGTGATTTTTTGGTAGTTGAAATGTCTTGATATAGGTGGGTAAATGCTTTTATTAATTCCAGAATGTTGACTATATGAATATTTTCTTAAAATATAACAATAAGAGGGCAATTCATAATACTTTAAATGATTTCCGTAGGTATTGTGACATTGTAATAAGTCTTAGGTTCAATCAGTGTATCATGCAGTAGTGTTTTTTAATTGTAGGGTAATCCGTGAGATAGAAGCAGTAAAACAGGAAGCATCCTTGCTGCAGGATCAGATGAGGATGGTAAAAGAGGACATTCAGAAGGTGTGGAGGAATAGAAAAATATATATTTAAATATAAATGCTTTGATGTAGACAAATACATCACTGACATTACAATTTCAGTGTAATGAAAATTGCATTAGTATATTTTATATTTATCTAAGATAGCAAATGAATAGAGAAAATATCTGCAAAACTTAACTGCACATACACATATTTAAATTTGGTCTTAAGAATGACATATGATATTTTAATATATTGATTTGAAAAAAATGTTTTAATTTCTCAAACACTCAAGTAGTAGATTCACACAGTGATGTCATGGGTAAGTCCCAAACATGCCAGAAGCATACAGTTGTGTGTGTCCTCTAATTTGTCTTAGCAAAGGACTTCAAATAATTTTCCATTCGTTTTGTCCTTATGAAGAAAATGCCTTTATATTGCCCCTATCAGGTAGAACATGACACCTCACAAAGCATGCAGATGCTGCTACAGTTGGACAACATCAAATCTAGAATGCAAGCTGCTTCTAATGCTCTCAAGGTATTTGTGCAACAGGGCTGTTCCTCAATTAACAATTAGCATGCTATATCATACTAGCCAAATACTTGAATGGTTCTAATGAAATCATGTATCGAAGTCAATTTGCAAATAACTGAAAAGCCATATCATACATTTGGAGTGGTGTGAAACAAATTAATCTACAAGCTTTGTAGTCACACACGTGCTTCTTGTTTAACACAATAAGACGATTTAAAAAGAAGTTGGAATATACATATGAACTGAGTTGTTCAAGTTTTAACTTTTATTTGACTTTGTTATGAATCAATAAAAGTATGGATATATTGGTAAATGTTTTAGAATGTTTAAACATTAAAATACAAGAATGTTTTAGAACCAATGTGTGACTCGTATTCTGTAGGAAGCCGATAACTGGTCTACTCTCTCAGCTGACATTGAAGAAGTTTTTGATTCTCAGGATATAAATGTGGTAAGTTATCAATGTGTAAATATATTTGGTTTCAGTCAGTAGTAATTTCAATCAAATGAAGAACAAACATAAATTCTCATTCTGGACACTTTCATATGACAAATGGTAAGAGCCCTGACATTCGTCCATTTCCCATAGACATCATCACTCAGGAAACAGAGTTTGTTATAAGCATGACCATTTAATTTTTAAACTTAATGTCAACCATGGTAACAATATTTCAGGTTGTTTTGTTCTGAAACATGCTATTTGTTTTATTGACTTAACATCATTCACAAGCAGATCTAGTGTTAGAGGTGAAACTCTGGATATCAAACTGCCGCTGTCCCCCTCCCCCTCCCCCCCCCCTTTCTGGGGCGCAGGTTGAATATGCCAGTTGACATTTGGTACAGTGACAAAGTATATTTATTCACTGGAGAACTGATTTACATAATTCAAATAAACTGCTATAAATGGACATGATATTGGTAGCAGGTACCTTTGGGCTTTGACTAAACATTTGTTTACAGTGCATTACTTCTTATCGGTCTAGTGTAATATTTTTAGATGTTTTTATTATTCTTCCATTTTCTGTATTTAGATAGCAGAAAAATTGGTTGGAATGCAGCAGAGTTTGGTAAGTGGATGTTTATACTTGTATGTTTTTTGGCCTGTGGTCTTTTATCCAAGTGAATATTAATTTATCAAAAAATAGATAATTTGGTTTAATCTGTTTGTTTGTGATCTATTCAAGCATCTGTCATTTCAAGGTCATTGTTGAAAAATCTTTTATTTTCCTTATATGATTTTATATTGCACTGCTTAATAAATGGCAACATTGACTTTGATGAAAATCACTCAGACATCCTCATGTAACACAGCTATAAGGAGCAGAAGATATGAAATTTTGTCTGTTGTTTCAATCCAGCAAATCCTGGTAGATGTCCCTGATTACAAAGATAGGTGTCAGCACTTGGAAAAACTGAAAAATAGACTGGAAGCCATGTTGAGTCCACAAGTTGTAGCAGCTTTCAATGCAAAGTCTTTAGGTGATACTTCACATTCTGTGAGACTGAAAATTATCGTAATTAGTTGGAATTTCTTATGAAAAACTACATGAATTCTCCACTTGTTTATTATTATTGTATCAGCTTTGGATTAAAATCTTTTGGGAAAGTGTTGAATGAAACTCAATTTCTGAATATTATAATCACTTAAAAAGATTTGAATAATGAAATATTACAAATTAGGTAAGAGGAAGGTTTTCCCTCTACTAAATAGATAATGCTGACCAGGAGGTATTTGCAAGTTTTTTTTTCTTTCCTCAGAATCTGCCCAGGTTTACGTAAAAATCTTCTCCAACATAGACAGATTGCCACAGCTTTACAAATACTATCACAAGTGCCATAAGGTGAGTCATATTATTATAGATATAAAACTTGAACTCCAAAGCTTTCCCACATGTCAGCATACAAACTGTGAACAAAGGGTCTGTTGTGGGATTTATAAGATCTTTTTTTTTGACTCAGAAGTAAACTCAATATGACTGTCATTAACTCTGTAATCCAGACCACAATATTTGAATTTTGAGGTCTTTTTAGCCCCAAACCAAAAACAGCGAGTCACTTCAAGTCCCCTTGTTTGACAGTGGTGGTCATGATTTGTGAAAATGTGTCAAGGAGCCCAAAAAGCTAGTTATAACCATGGAATTGAGTAGCCAAATTTCTCTTGGAATTTCACAAGTCTGAACTGATGCACATAATTTTAGATTGGACCTGGTTTTCTATTTCCTACTTATTATCCAGACTCAGCTGTTAAATCAGTGGAAGACAATAGTGGAGACCAACCAAGAAGAGACTGTGGTAGAGTGGCTGTCAGAGTTCTATGACCAGATGTTTTCAACTTGGCACACACAGGTGAGTGCAGGTGTGGAGATTTAGGACAGGGGTTGCAAGTGTCTAGTGGGGTATTTTTTTTTTTTTTTTTTTTTTTTTTTTGTAACTTATTCAGAAGGTCTTTTCCTCTTGGATTTCCTTATCAATGACCAATGACCTTTCATCATTGGTGACCCAGACAGTATGAGCACTTTTCAAGACTTTTCAATACAATGGCATACACTGTAAATGATACCTGTAGTTATCTAGGTGATATGCTGGGTGTCTGTAAGGACATCCAGTACATATCCAGTCCCAAAAGAGTCACATTACTCAACTTGCCTTTCCTGCCCTCCTAACTGATGCACATCAACCTTGTACAAATCCACACTGCATCATTTACTAGCTCTGTCTGGAAGAGACAGTGTTAGAGAAAAAATTTGCGTCCATCCAATGAATACACCCTACCTTCCACAATTTTGGCTCATCCAGTTAAATATTGATTCATTTTTTTATTTTTCTTTACAAATTTATTTCCATCAGGTGCAGTGGTGCAGTCAGGTTTTCAAGGAACCAGAGAAGATTGTCAGCCAGTTGTTAACAGAAACTTTGGCGGCCATGGAACCATCTATCCCATACTGCATTGCTAACTTCCTGGAAAGCAAAAGCAGCCCATTGGACGCATTGATGGAGGTGCTTCAAGTATGTGGACACAAAAAATTAAATCATGAATTGCCCTTCACTACAATAAGCATAAACTGATACTATTAATTTCTTTGGTTCAGTTAAAACCTGCAGAAATAATTTGATAATAATAATTCAGGTCTTGAGAAATTTAAACATATAATGCAGGCTACCCTTGACAACAATATACACAAATTTATACTTATTTTTGTTTGGTTTAATTCAAGTGATGCTATAAAACTATGAATATTTTAGGTCTCAGAAAGGTTTGCAAAAAGTATCGAGACCGCTCTTGAAAGCCATGCAGAGGGACCTCTGGGAAGTGAGTACGCCACCACCCTGGCCATGGCCATATACGCCCCCTATAGGTCATATGTACAGAGATATGAGAACTACGAGGAGGCAGCACTGAGCACACATTTAAATAACATTCCACTGGTTAGTTGAGCCTTGTTTATCTTAGCAAATAGTTACAGCAGGTTGAAGGTTTTTTATAAGTGCTTTATATAGATAAATATGTCATATAGGAAACAAAAAGGAAAATAATAAAATTCATTTTTAATAAATTGGTATTCATAATTGTGATGAAGTAGACTTTACCTTGTATTGAAGAAGATGTCCTTATCCACATAGATTTTTTAATAACAAACTGTAAAATTGTCAATTTTAAAGGAAAGATGTTGAAGTAGCGTAATGTTTCTAGCGTAAGATTTATTTTTTATCTTTCACAGCTTATGGTTTCTGCTGCTTCTAATTAACTCCCTAACTATGTCATTTCCTTGTTATACACAGGACAAGCAAGAGGTTATGGACTCTGTGAGAGTTTTGGGAGAATCTGTCAACAAACTATTTTCTGCAGCAAACAAGGTACTACTGAAATACACTGCAATCATTTAAATGCACAATGCTGTTTGTTTTTTTCATTCATCCAAAGTATAATGATAAGTATTTTACATCAGTTTATTTGTATGTTGTTTTAATTGATAAAGTTTAATGATTGATATGAATTATAATTATCTTTTCAGGGCAATGAAAGATGCCTAAAGTTAACTCACGGATGTGGTTACATCAGCCTATTGCAAGCTTTAAAGGTAAAATAAAGCTTTCAAATTGCATACCAAAATAATAATTTCTAATATAACAGTGACTTAAAATTTTAGGAGTATGATATTTAAAGAAAGCAACCATAGGAGATACATCCCAGAATTGCCTTTTCTTTTAAAAAATGGTTGAAAGTTAAATTTTAGATATTTGAAATAAAGGCACGATACATATGGACATACTAAGAACCATGCTTTGTTATCTTTACAGAACTATTTTGTAAACTACGGGAAGGAATTCCGCCGGGTGTTGACCAATCTGAGAGAGAAGATCAAAATGGGTGACAATGACCCTTGGGCACTCTTCCAGCACTCTCTACGGATTATACAGACTTGTGGTCAGTTATAGAGCTGGACAGTGATATTTTTATTTTGAAAATGTTACTCGATAGAATGATATTAGAGTCATCATTATTTTGTGAAACCACCAAAACATGACGTGGCATGAAATTTCAAGGAATATATCATAAATGAAAACAAGAATAAAAAATGATGTTTAAAAACTAGCTCGATGTTTTCCAATCGGCCATCTTTCAGATAAGCTTCTGTTGTATTTTGGTAAAGTAAATTCATTTAATGAATGAGTAGTTTTGAATGAATTATTATAACAAATTATAATATTTTATATAGTAATATATTATATATCTATGTACTGTGTTTCCAGGAGAACTAATCCTGCATGTAGAAGAGTTGGATGATAGTTTGATGAGCAATATACTACATTCCATTGGCAAACAGACACCCTCAACTCCGAAAATTGGGGGAGAAATACGGTAAACTGTATTCCTAGCCATCAATTTCCAAACTGTTTTGAATCAATTTAAATCATTTTACTATTCAGTCATATTTTAAATGTATGATTTGTAATCATATTATTAGTTTTATGCTCTTGATTTTATCACATATTTCAAGTCTTGAATGCATATCATTTAAAATGAAGATCTTGCTTGTATATATAACCATATTTTTCCTTGCAAAAATCATGAGAGAACCCATGTTTCGTTTTCAGACTTAGGGTCAACCCATTTCACCAGTACACAGAGCTTCTGATAGAGAAAGTGGAGGATAGAGAAGCACTAGAACTGCTAGTAACTAAACTAGAAGAAGGTGAGATATTGATACCTTTTGTCAATACCAAAACTCTGTAGTATATTTTAAGTCAGAACTATGTGAAGTAAGTAGATATTTCCATATTTGAATTAAAGGGTATAGTCGATAGTAGAAAAGAGAAGCACTTCAACTTTCAGTAGCTTAGCTAGAAGAAGGTGATGAATAACAGAGATTGATAACCTTTGTTAAGGCTTATTTTCGATTTATATAACTTTTTAATTAACTGATTGGATGTTTTCCATGTTTTAATATTGAAAACTCTTGCAAGTTCCAATATTTTCTAAATTTATATATCAGAATTGTCTAATTGACTGATTAGATGTTTGAATATATGTTATAATTGTATAGGATTGAAAAAAATGAAAAAAGGAGGAAGTATTCTACATCAAGCCAAATCCACCATAATTCACTTACTCCCAATGTAAAACATTTTTAATAAATTTCTCACCTGTATTGTTTTCAAAGTAGCCTCATATGTTTTTACTAATATGTGATTACTTCTGTAGAGATGCCGTCAGTATTGGAAGTTGTGAAGAAAGATTTCTCTGCGTTGAGCGTGGATGCACATAGGTTTGCCTTTGACATTGTGTTTGCGCAGATCAAGGAACATTTGCAGGAAGTCTCCACAATGGAGGTATGAGTTGTTCATAATAGGTGGAGAACTTACCAGAAAATTATTTAATACTTATAACATCCTACTGATAAATTTAAGCACTCCTCTTCAAAAATAAATACAAACTTTTGTTAAAATTTTAAATGGCTGCACTAATAAATACTGTTTGATATGCAGCTATCAGAAGTGATAACTTTCTTTTCCAACTCTTTTACATAACTTTAAAAAATGTTTTTTTTTTATTATTTACTGTTACAGTTATGATTTATTATAATTTATTATAATTTATTTAAGATGTTTAATCCAGATTTATACCAGCTCTCAAATCTAACCTTCTTATCAATAGTTTATGTAAATACCCATCAGTATTTCCTACAACTTAACATTGCCAGTATTATTATTTAATTTCCGACATTAATAGTTTTCATTACTGTGGTCATTTTCAATTATATTTCTGTCCAGATTTGGACCAGTGCCAGTGCTGGGGGTGCCCTGACCGCTGACCTGCCTACATTTAGCCTCTCTCCACAGGAATACATCACCCAGGTATGTTAACACTGGCCACAGTCCCTCTTATTCCTTTCTGGACTGGACTGTGTTCATCAGTGTGTGCTTGTGAGGGCTAAGACCCCAATCCCATAGACATCTAAGAGCAATTAGCTTAACTGAATGACACACCTCTTGTTTCCAGCATACTTGTATAATCACCAGCTTTTCTGTCTTCTACTTAATGCCAAGAGGAGGCATGTCATTCATTGAAAACTGACTGCAGTCAGTGAGAGTAGATTCTGTCTATGGGAATGGAGTCTTTGACAGTATTGTTACTGTCTCAACAATCATTTATTGACAGACATTGTTAATCAAGAAACCATTTTTTTTAATTTGTTTAATGCATGTTTAATAACACAGTTTGGACAGTGTGAGAGAATTACGTAACTATAAAGCCTGAAGAAAACAAAGCTATGTTTTGCCACATGTAAATTAAAACATTTGTGGTATGAAGTTAATAACTTCAAATTTGAATAGATAAGCCTGTGAAAAGTTTTTAATAATGAACACATTGACAGTAGCATAGTATCATAGTATGTGTAATATCTTGGATAGCCAAAAAATCTTTTCTGCATAATTATTAAGACAATTGGACAAAAGCTTAAATTTATGTAAGAGTGAGATACATCATTTTTTCCCAGGTTGGCCAATATTTGATGACCATTCCGCAGCATTTGGAGCCCTTCACAACTCAAGACAACCCAGCTCTGCTGGTGGCCGTAAAACACGGGAAGCTGCCCTACACTGAGGAACAAGGTGTGGTAGATGGTGGTTGAAAATGTTACAATACCAATGTTGTGCAAAACTGTAGTACAGGAAGTGAGATTTCTAGAAATGAGAAAGTTTGAGTGTGATTTAAGCGACCCAGTGTTGATGACAATCTGCAAGTACACTACACTAAGTACACTTTTTATATTTTTCAGTTCTTAGTATATCCGATGATTGAGAGACTGAAAGATATATAGCTTTTTATTTGCTATTGTGATTGCAAGTATTCAAACACCCTTACTGACACTTTGCTAATAAAGAAAAGCCTATTGACTATGATATAGAAATCCATTAAATCAATTTTTTCCACAGAGTCTTTTGAACAGATAGCAGACCTGTGGCTAGAGTCCATGGCACGTGGAGCCATGCACATGTATTGTGAGGAGATTCTCAAGATTCCTGAAATAACGGTGCATGCATCAAGACAGCTTGTCACAGACATAGGTAAATGTGCCAAAAGGTTGATAACTCATAAAGACCACATCAAAACTGGGTTTCCATCAAGATTCATGTACATACATATATATAAAAATTAATCTCATTTAGAGGATAAAGGCATTGAAAGGACAATCTGTTATAAAGGAAATAAGAACTAAAGTAAAAAATAACTGTGGTTTTGAGGTCTTCCTTAAAAGGTCTTATGTATATTTCAAGTTAAATATACAGAGCCAAGTAACACTTTGCCATTGCTTATTGCCATTGGTGTTCAATAGACACTTCATGAAATGAAGTTGATTCTTGATATCTGTAGATTAAGCGGTCTATTTTCATAAAAAGCATTGTCTTATTTATTTATTTCAGACTATTTATCAAATGTCCTGGATGACCTTGGCCTCCAGCCCTCAGAGACAGTAAAGAACATTGAAACGTTACTGAAATGCAGCAAAGACAACTTTGACGAGGAGTCAGAAAATATGCCACGAAGGCTTGTCAGTGTTCTCAAGGGAATGAGGGGACTGTAGGGGTCTACACACTTTGCATCAAGGAGGCCTTGAGGTTTTGGAGTCTGCTTTAGGGGTCTACATGTATTTCGGCAAGGAGGCCATGAAGTGCAAGAGTCTTTTTAGGGAACTAAAATCTTTAACAAGTGTTCATTGAAGTCTGCACATCATAGAGATACCGGACTGTCAATTTTTCATTCTTTTCTTCTTCCGGTAATCTGTGTAGTGGAGGATGGGGTGGGGTGATATTAGGGAGTGCACAGCTTCGGGGACAGGAGTGAAGAAAATAGGGATATGGGATTTCACATTGAGGGGATATGGTTTTTTTACAGCAATATTGATACGGGAGAGAGATATACATATTTCAGGTGTTGTTAAAAGTCTGAAATGGAACGGCTACTTGCTTGTGGATAAATGTTTGCGAGGTTTTTTATGTTCATCTACAACACAGACTCATGATGGTTGTAATTTTAAAAATAAATTATTATTATTATTATTATATAAAATCTAATCTGATGAATGATGTCGTTTACTGCACTTCACTGCAAACTTCTGATATGAAAGACCACATCACAGTAGCATCATTAACCAGCCGACAAACCGTTACAAAAAATATTCAGTAACATTATTGCTGATCAGTTTCGACGCATGAAAATTGGAAAATAAAATATTTTTCATCATTAATTTAACGAAATATAACTTCGGTGTGTAGCGACTGGATTTAGGCCAAAGTGTGGTCTGGTCGAAGGGCAAAGCAGTGCTATTGAAACTACCAATTTTTTATTGAAAGTTACCTCTTCCAGGTAATAATTTTGACGAACGCGTCTCTTTTTCCCTACACCCAGCTTACCTGTCGTCTGCACGTAACTCACTTGCGCTCTCCTGACATTGCATGGACTCGTATATTTTAGCAGTGCTTTCCATTATGTATTGTTTTCCTTTAAAATTTTGAAGATAGCTTGTTTTTTATTTATTTACTTGAAGCAAGCTTCCAACTTCAAAATTGGATATATACTGACAGTCAGTGAAAACGCATCTGAAAACTTTCTTGTACTTTTTTTTTTTTTTTACCGAGAATCGATTCCAATATAAACGAGTAAAAATGCACTTGATTGGTCATAAGAGAGTGAAAAGTGTGACTGAATAATGGGTCATTTATCCGAAGATAAATAACGCACGGTTTTCCTTTCTTCAGGCACCGCTCAATTCGTTGAATTATTGAGAAATAAAAAAGCAGTGTTTAATTAAGCTATGAATTATTGTCTTGCTGGATTTATTTCCAAGTATCGTTTTTGAAAAACGACACTATTTTCTGGTTGCCAGGTTCGTTTTTGAAAAAAACGAAACTAGAAACTAGACGCTAATTTCAAACGTTTTCCTTTTAAAGTGTCCGTCTATGTTTCAAGAAGTATAAAGAAAGAAAGGGAGAATGAAAGAAGAATTATCAATAACCTTACGGTAACGCTGTACCGTAAGATTGAATGAAAATCCTGTCTTTTCAATCACAATTCCGCCCCAGTTCGTTCATTCGACCTATGAAAGCTGATTTATATGCCCAGTCTCACAATATCAAGTATGTTGACCTTGAAAATGCGTTGTTGTTTTTATTTGCTTATTTTTTTTTCTATTTATTTATTTATTTTGTTGTTGTGGTGTTCCTCTTTTCGATATGGAGACTTATTGTGCCTTCTCATAAAACAGACTAAAGTCCAAAGCGGAGCTCGCGCACTGAAAATAGGTGACCACTTCATCATTATGTAAATCAGGTGAGCGTTTTGGTGAGAAGTGCTCAGATTGGACCAAGGTCAGTAGAAGATGGAGAAGAAAGATGGCCCATGCCATATTGCTGCTATTGCCACATGTAGGCCGAAAAGATGGTACTGAAACCGGCCGCAGTATCTCGTAAGTTCCGTACAGCTGATAGAAAATGTAAAGTAGAATTTCTTAGTTTTGCATTGGCGATAATTTCCTCAAAATGGTGCACTCTAGGCATAATGACCATGGGGACATCTAACTGACTTGAAGGATACGTTATCTTTGCTTTCCCTCGGTGCTATTTGGGCAACCTTTTGTTTCTGATACCATTAGCTTTCCATGAGGATTAAATATGAATATATATATATACATTTGTATAATTTTAAAGTTTAATTGCGATTTGTTAATTATAACGCAGAGGATACTGACACGAATAGCTGTAATGAACATGTACTGCTTTATCAGATCTTTAGACATAGTTTCATTAATGTGAATTTATTCCTTTAATTCCAGTGACTATAAGTACCGTTTACGAAGATACCAGGAGCCTCCTACTCAGGGACGCGTTTCGTGTTCGACATGTACAGCCCCACACCCATGCCAAGATTGCCTCCTATGTCGACGTTTGTCTGCTCATTAATTTGCAGGGACGATATTTAGTACGGAAGGTTATGTTTGCTTTTGGTTGTAACATTCTGCTCCAAAACGTATATCAAAATAAAAGTCGAATAAAATTAGCTTTCATTTATGAAACTCATAAAAATTGAATCCATACTAAGCGTCCGCCCTGCATGTTGCTGGTTTGTTTCTTTTGGTAAATGTATGTTACTATGTCATAGTACAGTGCTCTACCTGATCATGATGCTTTTAGGGCAATTTCTGTATACTTTTGGGTCGGGGTTGATACCCATCCCCTTTCGAACCTGAAACCTAATTTGAAGTTCTCGTTTAACTGTATAAAATGATTAAGTGATTGTTTTAAAAGTATCATATATTAATTAACAAGAAGAGATTTTTTCTTTTTGTTACTGAAAATATATGTGTGGACAAATTTGCAACTTGACACCTCGCTGTGAACTTGAAAATGTACTCTTATTCGTTTTAAATGATGATGCCTTCTGGGAAGGAAAGACATCGCAAACTCATTGCGTAAATTGCATATAAGAAACTTTTGATTACATTTGTCGTGTGTTCAGTCGAAAAAAAGGAGAGATATAAAATCTACAAAGACACTGTAAATAAAACGTATAACGCCTTAGAAATCCCAACATTATGTAACGGGAAAAATGTGCCCACGTTATTGCAGAATTGTCCACATGCATAACGATGTATTAAAAATTATGAATATGGCACTGTGGCTGTGAATAAATTTCCTCTGGTTCTCGGTGTTTTCAGTGCTGGGCGGGGGGTCAAATATATGTTTTCTGAAACTAAGTTAAACAATGGGGTTGGATAAAGATTGCCATCCGAAATAAAAAAATTGAAATTGCAGTAGTAGAATGGAGATCTTTGTTGCGTATATGATAAGAAAACTGTTCCTATAGTTAGCTACAAAATTTCCCAGGATTGAGATCATTTATATGCCGTTTAGGACTTCTATTACAAAACAGAAGTGTCGATAAACAAAACGGGAAATGGACTTCTTTTTGATATCGTTTGTCCATTAAAATGTTTCTGTAGGAATGATATTAATCAAAGCGTTTTGCATTCCATATTTTCAGAATCACTTGAGTTGTCACAAAGCCCAATTTTCGGGAGGTAATGAATATTCTGAAAGGGTTCAATTAATTTTAGACCGCCAACTTTAGTCCGTTTTGCTCAAAAAGATAGTGAACAATTAATAATTCTTATACAAAATCTATGAATTTTTAGAATTAGATTATAGGATTTATTATTGTCTGTTACACTTGAGTCCATTCTTACAGTTTGATCAGTTATTTAAGAATTTTGTGGAATTATCATCTAAAAATGTCATTTCAAAGTATTTTTCCCCCTCTAAATGGCAAATTCGATATTCTACCAAAGTGTATGTAAACCTGGATACTTCATTTGGTTTGAATTTTTAAAGTGAAAAACATGCCTTAAATGTGCAGAGGAGCGTTCTAATTAAAGTTGTTCTAGATTCTTCGATTTTAATTTTTTCGGGAGCAAGCGGTGATTGAGAACGACAGGCTTGGTTAGATATCAGTCCTGCATACCCATGTTGTGTTATTTGTGCTTAGTGTCATCACTTAACACCGAGAACCAGAGTTAATTTTACTTTTTTTAATGTGAAAAGTAACTTCAAATACACCGATTTGTGCGTAACCCTTTCAGTTTTGTTTGTATGTTATTCTGAATTTGGCAAAGACTTGGATAATCTTGTAAGCCTTCCATGTCTTTATGTCGCTCCTGATTCCCGTGCTATGGAAATGTAAATTTTCATCCAAAATTGCGCACTGTATGATATTTATTTTCGGATTTAGTGCAAAGAAAACATAAATGAAAATTATCGATTGGTAAAACATCCAGGAATCTTACAAACATGAAGAAGTTTTGGCTACTGTTCGATTTGGTGTGCAAACATCAACAAGACGACATAAGACGAGGTGTGCTTACATGCACGCGTACATTAGTGTACGAGCGAATGACGCTTAGATCTACAGCAGATTATATGCATTTTTAAAATTGTTACAACCTCTGCATTTGGACGGAAATCTTTTTGATGGAATTCGATAAAGACAAGGCACTTATGTCAACTTCGACAAAAATTTGCCAACTAATATTTGTCCAAAAACCCATTTGTCTATTATCAGTTCTTGCCAAAGTCTTTCGAATGTTACGAGCCTGAACTTTTTTCGTAAATCAAAGGATTCCGTCTTTTAGTAACATTTCAAAATGCATAAAATCTTTGACTTGTTTTTTTTAAAGATGTATACCGTCTTCTGTTTGTATGATTTACATTTATATTAATTTAGAGTACAAAATGTGATATTTTCATCATTTTTGTAAAAAATTGATGCTGTAAATAATCCATTTTGACAATAATAAATTTGCAAATATTTTACTTTGTTCAAAACTTGCAAAATTTGTTTTATTTTTCCTAGCTCATCTCGAACCCTCCATCTCCTGCTTAATATTCTGCCGTCTTACCTACTGCGCCACTTCTTCGACTTGCTTTTCTTAGATCTTAGGGTCCTCTTGTCGCGGTTTGAATTACTCATTTGGATTTTTTTTGCAAAAGGTAATTTGCTGGGACCTAGAAGCGCCAGGTTTCGAACCCAAGTCTTGCTGGGTCCGAGTCTTGCGTGCTATCCACTCCTCCAAGTGTT
>NW_019775615.1:167390-254825 GCF_001039355.2 Lingula anatina | reverse complement strand
TTTTCTATTGGAAAATATCTTCTGTAAGCTTCATCTCAGTGAATCGTCTTCCAGGAGTGATCTCAAAATAATCCCTCAATGCTTCATTAACCTTTTCTCTAGCTAAACTACACCTTCGATAATATCTCTCTTTAAATAGCAACAACTCGGTTCAAACCCAATACACGTCAAGACGTCCAATGGGGTCCATAGCTAGCAACTTCATATAAGAGCCTAATCACACAGGCATTCGCCCAATGATATTAATTATTGACGGGAAATTATGCGCAATCTGCGAAGCCAATTTGTTTTTGCAAGCTATGGTTTCTAGAAGCTTATGTCACGCTGATTGTTACATTTTATGGCTGCGTTGAAACTCTTTAGAAATTTACCTGAATGCAGGTATTGATCAGGCAAGAAATGTACAATTCATTTTCTTTGACTAATTTGGCTGAGAATGAGGTTTGCCTATTAACTAAACATTTGCTATTAATATGGCAGCTTGGACATATTGATATATGCCAAACTGTCATTTGCAACAGGACATATATTCAGAAAAACATTAGCCTAATTTGTCAAAACATTTTTACACCAACCTTTGAAAAAAAAAAAAAAAAACTACACCTTACAAAATTCAAGTATATAACCTGGTGCATCCATTTAAATTGAGCACTTAATCTGATAGACCTTTTAGGAAATGCAGCTTGATTAACAGTTACAGTTTAATGGTGAATCAATTTTATATGAACAGCAAAAAAGTCGTATTGATATAACTAAGTAAAACTACTTTAACATAAGCCATCAATATGACTTTTTTATATGCTAAAAACTATCAATAACTTAAGTTAGTACCTTTGGTTAGGTAACACCAGAGGCTGACATAATTTGCAGACTAGAAATCATCAGATTCCATCAGTCTGATGCTACAGGTAGGACTGACTGCAAGGCTGCTCATCACGCAGACATTTATCTAACTATTAAATATCCCTATAGGCCCACAGCAAGATATGGTGATAGGAAAATGATAAGACAAATCAATCCTTGCTGTATGGGTTTCTCAATTACTCACCAACCTTATCACCTGAAGAAGATAACCCCCTTTCTGGCTACAATTAACAAATCCTATACTCAGTATATGGAAAGTGACAGCACGCTACTACTTAAGTACACTAGTGGGTCACTAGTAATGCAAATAGCCAAATGTATACAAAATCATAAAATCGCTTGCAATGCCCTACTACAAAAACAACCTTACTTATTTTCCACGAACTGTCAGCGACGGATTGAAATAATTTACTAGACTTTTGAGTCATGACACCATCTGTGGCTCTCCGCATCACGGTTCACGCATACTTTCATGCATGTTCAACCAGTCATTTGTTATGTATGCCAGCACCAGCATACTAGTTTTATGTAGGAACCATACGTTTTATCATAGAAGTACTTCTATGGTTTTATGTAGTTGGTCAGTCAGTCACAAGAAAAATACTGTAAATATTTTTATATCATATTCGTTTCCTCTTTTAAGTTGAAATTCATCTGACAGGATGAAATATGAAAAAGTGGTGGAAGTATCTACTTAATAATTATTCTTGACGAGCATCTTACTTGCGGCGTGGGCTTGGGTCCATTGAGTTCTGTCTTCTTCGACTTTATCATGACCACGAGTCGCATTATTTTAACCGAATTAGTAGAGTTAGTCAATGTGACCTACATACCACAAAACAGACATTTAATCCCTTAACAAAGCTTAATTAATATAATACACCATCTTGCATTTAAGTCCAGAAAAACTCTATAAACACACCAGTTAATATAGAGAGGAGTTGTTTACCTGTCATCTCGCCATATTGCTCAGTTGCTACCTGTTCAAAAAGGGAAACGAACAGCAGAGATACAACACATTGCGGTAGTTGAGAATGCATTTGCTATATATAGAATTCTCAATTAACTCAACTGACGAGGATAAAAACTCTACTGGATGTTATGAAGAAAGAAATAAGAGAAAAAATGTTACATTATTTATATCATAGCATTTATTACTGTCTTACATTTTATATCCAAGCACGAGCATTTTCACATAATGTTAAATGGAATATTATACATTTTTAGTATACATTGTAGATCCAAGGATATTCATTGGAAAAAGTCATGTATATGCCATTGCAAAATTAAACATCACAATATTTGTGGAGTAATTAAAAAATTGTTTCAAATTACACACCAATGGTTTTAGACTATATAAATTAATTTGTTGATGGGGATAATTAAGAGAGATGGCCATGTATCAAAAGGGAATTTAATATACATAAATTCAAAGCAATTAATTTATTTAGGTGCAAAGTCTGACAGATTACAAAGCAAAATTTGCCTTACAAAAAGATTTCCTATTATTTAAACCAAAAAAAAAAAAAAAAAAAAAAATCAATTCACCAAATCTACTTCTGAGTAATAAAAATATCTCATTGTGATACATGCACACACATATAACAATTACACAGTCATGTGCATGTACAAATGTAGGTGAGTAAAACATGTATCAAATTTGATTCTAGATATGATGCTAAAGCATAGTCAACAATCTCTTGTGTCTGGTTTAAATATTTCTGCACACATCTTTATCATAATGACTGCATCAATTTTTGATCACCAACTGGTGTGATATAGAGTTACCACAATATCTGCCCGAGGAAAAAAAATGTAAACATTGCAATAAATCTTTAGCCTGTTTTGTGAATTGGTCATCCTTCTCTTGCACTGTATACATCTTGGTAATACTGAAATGTCTGTCAACATACTATACAAACAAACAACATAACTTACAAGGAATAATCTGTAAAAAATTAAGTTATTTTATATTTTGTCTATATATATTAGTGATATAGAAGATATGGGTAAGTTTCATCCATATAATGTCCTGCTTTAGTGTTATTGCTGTAATATGCAACTTACAATATTGACAGACTCTTGTGATACTTGCATACACTTTAAAAAGGGGGGCATCTCGATAGTCCGAAGGTTCATTGGTCTGAAAAATGGTGGGGTCATGTCGATATTCCCCCGCACCATTACTCCCCCGCACCGTTACTCCCCCGCACCGATGCTCCCCTGCACCATTACTCCCCTGCACCAACAATCCCCCTTAGTAAATTTTTGTGTATTATGCGCATCGATATGACTGATAGATCCCCGCATTGATACATCCCCAGTAAAATTGCCGATTTGGGCCACTGTTAATCCCCCACACCGATACTCCCCCACATCATTGCTTCCCCACATCGATACTGCGGGGGAGTATCGGTGCGGGGGAGTATTGGTGCGGGGATGTATAGGGATGTAACCAAAATGGTAACATTTTCTTCAGTTTTTTAATCAAGGGTTCATTGGTCCCAAGGTTTTATAGTGAACATTCAGACTACTGAACCTTCGGACTATTGCTACAGCCCCCTGTAAAAGAACAAATCATCAAACGTATTTAGAAAAAATCAATAAAAAGTACAAAATATTTTTCTAACAAATATTAAACCCTCATTACAAGACATTAGACACAGCCACTTTTAGTATGTTCATATATTTGAGATATGCTAAAATATCAGTAGTTGAACAAGAAAAAATTAAGGAGCAAAAAAGCCCCCCCCCCCGATCACTCACCCATACACAACCATTGTTAATATCACCAGTAATTTACATCCCAGAGAATATTTTGCATTTTTTGATTGAGTATAAGCTGATATCAGACAAAGTTACACATTTTAAATGTCTTACTGTAATCAAATTAGTTCAAACTTATTTTGTCTTATCAGTGACAAATTTAAACTGGAGGGCACTCCAAGAGTGCAAACATCCACCAATGAAAAAAGTACCATTAGTCACATGACTTGAACATAAGGAGACCCAGATTCAATTGAAATTGCAATCAATTCTTGAGTCCAGAAATTTTTATTAAAAGCTGGAAATCTTTTTCAAAATATCTTTTCCACTAACATAGAGGCTTATAGACAAATAAACTATTAAACACATAGGCAAACCAATGCTGATGAAAATATAACCAATATACGTAGTAATAGCCAAAGTAATGAAATAATACCAACAGCGCTATATCTTAAAAGAAAATAATGAAGAAGATATATTGCACAATACCTCATCCATTAATTTTTTCCTCAAACAGTTTTGAATGCCAAAGAATGAATTGACATATACAGTACACCATTCAAAAAGAAGCTGCTCTAGCTACACTACAATGTTCTGTAAAAAATAAAGTCAAAGGGATTCTACTAGGGACCTCTTGTCTTTCATTTTACAATTTTCTTTGTAAAAACCTGTATTCATATTCATGTTGCATTCTTACAAAAGAAATAAAATAATACCTACTCCTCAAAAGTTGCAAATTCATGCAAAGTGAAAATGCAAGGAATGCATGTAACCTTATTAAGAAATACATTGTTCAAAAACATATATACTGATATACATTAGGCTCTGTTCATGACCAAGTCAATCTGTCGATAAAACTGATCCACTGATCATATATGGCCGACCCACTTGAAAACTTGCTGGGAATTCCCCATGGGGAATCCATTAGGGGATTACATGGAAAGGTATCAAGTGGGTCAACCATATATGATCAGCCCATCAGTTAGTAGGCAGAACAACTTGGTAGGAACAGAGCCTAAGAATTTGGAATCGAACAAAAAGTTGTCAAAAGAAATTCAGGACACTTGGTACATATAACTATAATAAATACTGTTATATATCAAACTCAATGTAAGACATTTATCAAATACCATAGACACCAAGGCATTGCTAAATGTTTTTAAAGACCATCTATTAGCTCCATCTTCAACTGATCTTGAACGAGAAACTTGATTGCACCCATGAACTTTGCTTGCATTGATTCACTTGAATGGATGAGAGCCAGCAAGGCAATGCCATCTTCAATGGTAATGCCACTTATAATGCGCTGCACACGATCGTACAAAATTTTCTTTTTCTCAGGCTCCATTTCTTTTAGGACAGTGGAAACAGGTTTGAATTTTCCCTGTGCATTCGCATAGGCTGCAGCTCCACCTACAGCTCCTCCTGCAAAGTGTAAGGATGGAAAAAAACCAATCTACCCACAGAGTGACAACAAGACCCTAATTTACATCAAAGAAAAAAAGCTGTGTGTGCGTAAAGAGAGAGAGAGAGAGAGAGAGAGTGAATGTCAAGTGAATGTCAAAAAGTGATACAGACATATAGTGCTTTATGGATACTAAAACAGGGGCAGATTGAGGCTGTCTTCTGGGTCTTCAGAAAGACAGACAGATATTCAAGTTTACATTGATAAGTATCTATATTTTCTGTTGGAAGACAGTCAAAAATGGAGGATGGATCAACCAAGATAATTTGGAAGACTGTCAGACAATAGCTCTGGATCCACCCCAGTAAAATCACACATGAATGCAAGTAACACCAAATTTGAAAGATTTGTTCTTGGCATCTGATGTAGTATAAATGGTAGAAGTAAGACACACCACTTGTCACCAATGTGTATGTGACATATCTATTCATATGTTTCACACTCATTAACATCACATGCATTTCGTTGATTCTTGGGGAGGGGGGGGGGCATTCTGAACAAGTTGATCTGCTGGAGATATAGATCACTGGATCAAATATATAGCCAACCCACTTGTAAGCTTGCTCCATAATCCCATAGGGGCCATTCAGAATAGATGATCCGAGTACTAACTGATTTGCCGACCATTGCGAATCAGCAGCATCGCTTTTGAAGTATGGTTGGCCATATTTAGTCAGTGAATCAGTTAGTACTCTGATCATCTATTTTGAATGTCCCCATTGACCCTGAATAGATTCTCTGCAGGATTATAGCTTTCAAGTGGGTTGGCCCTTTGTGAGCTGGGGATCTGTTAGTCTGCAGATCAACTTTGGTTGTGAATGCAGCCTTGTATTTATTACTTACCTACAGCAAACCCCACTGGTCCTAACAACAACCCCCCTGCTACTGTAGTAGCACCAGCAATCAGACCACCTTTTAGTGCTTCTTGCACTGTCACGCGGAGATTTTTTTCATCTGCCAAGTCAGCACACACTGCCACAACTTCATTGACATCCACAGGCATCCTAAGTATGTGGTTTAATTAATGTCCTGCTACTTCCAATTCAGTTCTAGGATTGACTGTGCAGTTTATCAGATTACATCAAATGTCAAAATGTACATGTACCAGTATCATATGGTCCTGTAATACACAAATGAAAACATAAATCTTTTCAGCAACTGTTGTATTTTAACAGAGTACTACTTAAAACCACAATAACAAACATTAACAACATACAACCCGGAAGCAAAGGTTTTTAACAAATAAATTTAAAAAATAAGAATTTAGACCATACAATAATCTCTGCAAAGAGAATAGCATTTATTACAAGCTCAGCTGACAACTGATAACTTAAGTTGATTGCTAGCCTCCTCAAGTGTCTACAATACATTGTGTAACAACATTAATATATCAGTAATTGCATAACTTATTTTTGATCATTTGACTCACGTATAATACTATAACGTGATGTACTGTACTATGTTAAAATATCATCAATTTCAGTATCATTATACGTAAAAAGGTTTGATGGCAAAATCTAAATACCTTTCTCAATGATCGGTTATCCCGACTGCAATGTTTTCTGTTGTAAAAACAACTTACATTATATCAAAGAATCGATGGACATCGTATTTTAATCCACTGGGGTTTTTTACAGTTTCGTTTTGACAGATATACACGATTGGCCTCGTTTTTGATATTACAAGCTACAAATATACAATACCGAAATCGAGGCTTTTATTCGGAAAATCAGACGGCATTCCGGGATATGTTTACGGCCGCCCTGGGTCAAAGTTCAGCTTGTCATGTGATGTAAACATGTAGCACTCCTGAGGCACGCCATGGAGGAACAATTCCGTCATGAATATTCATAAGGTTTTACCTTATTTGGAGTAAGTCTTTTGATATCAGCCAATGAAAACGTGGCAGATGTAAACGTAAACAAAGGTTTGAGAAACGTCAACAACTCGTATCGAAGAAGTGAAAAAATTGATAGTGAATTTCAAAGATTACAACACAAGTATCGTAACAAAACTTAGCCAGACGCGTAGAAAAGTATCCAAGGAACCAGGAAAGGTAAGAAATACTCGAATATGATCTCAAATAACGGTAGATCTGGAAATTTTTCTAGGGGTCAAATTTTGACAGCTGTAGCTCAGCTGATCGACGGATAGCAGTTGCACAAGAAATTCGATTTATTGCGTCGACAAAACGCTGGATCATTTGGGAGAGCCAAGTTAGTGTATGAATTTGTCGGATCTTATCTTTTCAATTAGGTAAGATGGCACCTTTTATTCATAAGATTATTTCATTTGAAGGTTTGGGCGGGGAATTGGATCCGTTTGGGCAGGTACTGTAGGCCCACGAAACTAATACGACATTGACCTACTAAACTCTTCTGGTGAATAGTAACCGTCACGATAAATGTTGCCTCGGTTACCCACAGCAAATAATCCCAATTTCTGCAACATTTATATATTATGTGTTTCATGTCCTGGCAATTCGTGGTGATAAAAGCTCGTTTGTGGTTTGAAAGGCCATCTACTAACTAAATATGTGTATCAATAAACAACAGACACTTGTTAGTTACTGTGTTATGTATTGTTTGGTGAATGAAATGCTTTCTAAACAGCTTCTTCTATGTTATTGTAAGATTTATTCAAATTAAAATTGTCCTTCTTTGTCCATGTTTACCATTCTCTGTTGTATTAACTGCATAAATTACAATCAAGAAACCTGTGTTTTAGGGTGTGGCACATACATGTACAATATGTGGGTATTTTTTTTGTCCAAGCACAAATGAATGAACTATTACCAAGCAACAATAACAGGCATTGGGTAATTGAAGAGGTGAAGCAGACAAAGGTGGATTGTGTCATATTATATACTGATTAGGCAAAGCAATTTTACTTTAGGGACACTTTGTAATGGTAGAGGATATTTCCTGTACTATACAACGTGAAGCTTTATACTATTACAAGGTTTAAAGAATGATAGGGCAACTATTTACAATTTGAATTATCTAACAATTAAATAAATAACATGATACTCTCACAGGGTTATACAAAAATAATAGCCACTTTTCTAACCTTGCATTTTTAATATACATGTACATGTACAACGTGGCAGTAGATGAAGTTATGATTATTGCACCATCATTTGCAATGAATGTGGGAAGTCAGTGAGCTGTGAATGACACCGGTTCTCCTCTACTGAATGATGAAAATAATATCAAGTGACTTGACTGATGTCCGTAGTGTGCTGAAATGTGTGTATTATCATACAATAACAAAAACTAATGCTATATGCTGATCAAATCATTTTGTTGCTGCAGAACTCCTTCATGGATTCCAGTGATTTTGATGTTCCACCTTTTGTTAATAATGAATGGTACAGGTACAAATGGCTTAAATAAAAAGATTCTGTAGCTTAATATTAGACAGTAGCCTGCTGAGTCGGAGACAAACGGTATAGTCTAGCAGTAGCCAGAACATCTTAGGACTCGGGACTCCTATGGTCAAAAATCAGTCATAATCATACATTCTATGCGGACAGTCCAGACATCAAGCACCCCTCCACCCCCACCCCCTCCCCCAATGTCAGAGAAAGAACCAGATGTGAAGTGAGATTTCAAGGAAATTCCAGTGTGATCAAAGTTATTAGAAAAAAACTGATACACACAGTGAATTGTACTTGGTGGTGAAACATGGTTGCTATCAACAAAACTAAACAATATGAAGATACCAAGGACTGTCTGTTACAAATGATGGTGAAATTTCTGCTCATTCTGTACTTAAGACTACAACATTTTCTTATTAATGCACACTGTCTGAGCTACACCTTGGTTGGATAACAGGAGGAACATGTTAAAAGCATGCAGGTGACAGATAGGTGACGGATAGGTGACAGATAAGTAAAGATAAGTATTGGATTGAACAAAGTTTCTTTTTAAACACCAAAAAGTTCAAAGTTAGAAACCACTTGTTTTCAAACTTATGACCAATTTCACTGAATCAGAAATGTCAATTTTCAAAATTTCAAAAAAATTCCATTTAGTTTATATTACATTTACAGAATGTAGAAGTCAGTATATAGTGTTAAACATACTGGCTGACTCCCAGGTGTGGTCACCAGGGTTCTGGCACTCTAAAGCCATGTTTATCTAGTAAGAAACTATAGCTTCCCCTAAGCCAACAATATTGAATCCTTTTGACAGCTAAATCCTAAGAAATTAAAAAAGATGCAGATAGTCCTTAAGGTGATAAATTGATGTCACTTGAGTTCTCTGGTGAAAATGTATAGTGTTTACTTATTTACCTAACAGCTATTTGAAGAGAAACCAGGTTTTAATTAAAGGGTGGGGGAGGGGGTATTTTTAATGGGGCTTCAGTGCATCCATCTATTGTTCCAGTGAAATACTGAAGCATGTCATATATTATACTTGATGGTTGGTTTCTTTCTTTGAAAGGCATTCATGGTGGTGTTAAGACCCAAAGGCTAAATCAAGCCATTGAGGTTAACATTAATTTTCTGTCAAGAGCTTACATTTTCTGTCAGTTTTGAGGGGAGATATTGATAACATCAAATTTGACTGCTGCACGCCTGCTCTTAATTACAGGACTTGAAAGTAGATTTGTGGTAATAAGATTCTTAGATAAGGACCTCAGATCAGTTAGATAAGAATATCAGTACCAGATTTGCATATATTAATCCTTGGTTGAGCAGGATATGCAAGAACATGTGTTTACAAACAAAAGATTATCTTGCTGGGGTTTTCCATGCCCAAAGTATTAATTGTGCTGCAAAATATCACCCCGATTTGAAAGTCACTTTGTCATACTAGTATGCCAAGCAGTGGAAGAGTATTATGTGTACTATATTCATGAACTACCGGGTAGATGCCAGATTGAAAGTTAGAAGAGAAACAATATTACTTGGTAAGTGGTATTGACAAAGATGATCAAGTTGAATACAGCCTGTTAATTGGATGCAAAGCTCATCAATATGTATATAAAGCCACAATATTTTCTGCACCAATCAATAACACATTTCCCCAGATAAATTCATCTTGTATCTACTATAGCTAGTACAATATTCCTTGAGTCAAATATCATAAATGAACAAGAGAGGAAGGCAGACCTGAGTTTTGTCACTGACAGATCCCTTTCATAATCTTTTTGGTCTTCTCTCTCTATTTCAAAACAAGGGCTTCTTGGAATTGTTTCCATCCAATACAAGATTGCAGTCGTTTAGATTTTAATCCCTGAAAAGATAAATTTGAACTCCAGAACAGGCTTCACTGAGTCAAAGAAAAGAGACATACAGTTTATGTCCCCTATCTACCCCTCCCCCATCTTCCCTACCCTCTGAAATCAGGGGACCACTAAAATACTATACAAAATCACACTATAGGCTTTCAGCATTTTTTGTAACAGACAATATACTAGCACACCCTGTGGTCAGAGAGTACATCTTCCCCCACTTGACCTTTGCACTCCTCAAATTACAACTTGAATGACAAATACCAGGTATGACAAATGAAATATGTGAACCTTCACAGCAGTATTCACCCAGAGACGTGATGCAATCTGTGAAATGTGGGGGCTCTATAACAGATCAGTGACCTAAGTACAGGGTCATGTTCATGGTGTATTATTATAACATATGGGTTTTGGCATTATTATATAGTACTTGCATAATGCACAATTTAAACAACTTCTCTTTTTCATAAACATTTTTTGACTGAATATATACCTATTGTGAATTTTTCATACATGTACCAACATAAAATTTGTAGGAATTATTCATTTCTTTCAGAAAGTCTCATATGTTAGGCCATTCAGAAACCTGGACATAGTTGAGTTTATCAGGTTTACTTTCAAAAACATAAAGACATAGGGCACTTGAATGAGATGAAAGTTAAACATCTTAGACAGATCCGAACCCCTTGAAACAGTTTGTCTGGACTAGAGCACAAATATGCCTGGATGTATTTTTGCACAGAAAAAAATGCAGTTTTGTAAATTTTTGCCCTTTATCACTTTATACTCACCCATACAGGTATAGGAGGTATAATTTAGTTAGCAAATGATCAGTTTCTATACTAAAGCACAGCAGCAGGTAATGATCAAAGTAAATACAGGCCAGGTTCAGCAGGATGAAGAAATAGGCCTGAGCATAGCGGCTCCTCAATCTAATCCTGGTGCCTGTTATTTGTACACCTAATTCCCTTCTTGCTTCACCCAGGTATGTCATTATATAGGTGTATTCAGACAGTGTGCTGCCTGCCTCTTTACACCTTTGACTCTTCTTGGCAAGGGCTCATTATCCCTGAGGCCAGTGCTTCATGTAAAGAACTTTGGCTCAAAATTGGTCTTAACCTTTAGACCAAAACTTAAGTCTACTGTGATTCCAAGGTAAAATACTTAGTTAATTTCAGGAGACTACTAGGGATTTACCCTGAACAGAATAGTTCCAAAATTTTGATCTAAAAGTTTAGACTTATTGTTGGGTTCAAGGTCTTTTATGAGACCAGCCCTTGGCTGTCAACTTGTCCTGCTAAATACAATAAATAACTTCTGCCATAGAGAACTAGAACAGTTAAATACCCCTTTTCTCCACTTTTGCACCTTTGCTAGGGATAAGCAGGGGATTTATTATTCAGTGTGAGATTATCTGGTATTAAATGTGTGTAAAACTACCAGGTAATTGTAACAGTGTTTTAATGAATAGAAAAGTGATCAAGTGTCTCTCAGTTGCATGTACCTGTGGAAAGTGTCCTGGAATAGTCCGACTCATAAGTAGCATTAGTTTCAGAACCTGAAAGGCAAATCTTCAGGGGGAACAAACACTTCATTATTTTTAATTATTAAATTTAGCACAGAACAGAGACAGAGATATTAGGCCAGAAGGCCGACTCCACTTGCAGTGAGACTGATCCTGCTTGTTCCACACCTATTGTTGGCCACCCTAATTAACCCCCAAAGTTTTGATAGGAGTAAGGAGCAATCTGTTATTACCTCAACTTTTGCATAAAACCAACAATTGATGCTATTGTTAGATATGGCTGGATCCCCACTTGAATGTACGTAAACGGTCAAGATTCCCAATATATTCAATAGTTGATGAAGTATCCACCAGGTAAAGCTACTTGGTGCCTTTCATGTGTAGTGACTTCATCAATAGGTTATGTCTCATTTCTAATTTAAACAATACAGCTATAAAAGTTATTGTTCTCAAGAAGCGACACCTTTGATCATGATCCTTGTTAAAATTAAAACTTTTCATGTTTGTCAGTTATCTGTAAATTTGACTTTATTAGAAGTGTCTGTCAAGAACATAGAAATGCACCAGGGGCATTGACTGCATTACATCATGCTGGGTCTGCTAAAGGTATAGGCAAACAATCAACAAAAAGTGTACATGATTACATTACTTGCATCCATTATCTCTCCCCATAATATTCAATTACCTTTGTTCTTTTTATATTTATATTTCAGATCTCAAGTGTTGTTTGTGTGAAGTTAGCGTAGAAAATGCTGAGTGGTTTGTCCAACCTTATCTTTGGTGCTGGCCCCGAGGAGGCGCCACACGAGGCAGTTGATCTCAAGACAACCCTCGCAGAAAATGAATGGGTGCTAGTGGACAGGACAAGTATGACTTGATTCTATCTCTTCAAATGTCCTATTTAATTTGTCAAAGCTTTTCTTGATTGTTTAATTTTGATTTTTGGGAAATTGATAAATTTTAATTAAAATAGTCTCTAGAGTAATTTGTATAAAACAGTAAGCACTAATAGCATAAAAATAATTTCTGTTTAACTTGAGAAGTTAAAGTAATATGATTCAATTAAATATGTTGTAACATTTTCAGTTATTTTCCTAATAGTATATTAAACATGTCATTATGTTTTTTGCCACATGCTTTTGAATCACTTATTTAGTAAATGCTTCTGCTTTCTATCCTTTCATTTCCTCTCGCTGCTGCTTTCCCAAGGGGCTAGATGATTTGGTTTATATACAGATTATATGAGAGCTTGATTATTGTATTTCTTCAAATATCTATCCCCCCCCCCCCCCACAAACAAAAACACAATACTAAAACATTACAGACCACTGTTACAAACTCTTCAACATATACATTGTCAGAAAGCATTAATATGATCACACATAATCCATGCACAGGAGGAAGAGATGATGACACTACTGCAATAGTTGGAAGCTATATACCAATTATAACATATATGATAATATAAGGCATGAAGCTTGATATTATAATAATGGCACTATAAAAGTGGGGTTTAAAGTCAGCAACCATGGATAGATACAAGGAATGTGTAATTTCCTGTGGGGTTATCAATATATACATGTATGAAGTGTAGCTTATTAAAACCCTCCTTTGCCTGGTAATAAATCTACATAGGAGTACTAGTATGGATTAAAACCAAATGAAGGATATTATAAAAATCCCTAGTCCCATATACACCATAGCTAATCAAACACTGAGGATTTCCGCAGACATTTTGACCCCTGTCACTTGGTGAACATTGTATTGTTTCATCTGCAGCTCATAACACCTGTATACACAGGTGAGACAGGTGGGTCACTTAATCTCCACACATGAGGCAAATTAAGCAACAGATGCTAACGCTGACCCCTTCTGTAGATTGAGTCAATATAGCTTCTCATTCCTATATGTACTGTATATATATATATATATATATATATATATATATATATATATATATATATATATGTCATTAGGAAAACTTTTTGCTAATGTCATGCTGGTAGCATGTTCACTTTCACAAACATGCAACAAAATTTTGCTCTGGCTACGATAAAAATGAGATAGAAGTTACATTTCTGCCACAGTGTGTTTGTCTTTCGGGTTAAATTTTTTGGGGGGGCTAAAAGTTTTCTGTGTGAAGTAATGCAATCAAATCTCCGTATGCTAAATATACGTTAAATAAACCACTACAGTATATGCAGGTGAATGTTATATGTACAGGTGTGATAACTGCCCTCACACACCTGTCTCCAGGGACCTGTTTCACTAGATGACTTGAGACTGAAAGTTGGTCTTAAGTGAAGATAAACCAGCATGTATATAGTACATGTAGTACTCAGTCCTATTAAATGAAATATAGTAACTCAAAGAAAGACACTGCTGATGCTTTAGATCAATACCTTATTCATATTGACTACTTTGGATTTAGTTTGGACTGAAGTAAAACCATGTTTTGATCTGAAAGTGTAGACCATTTTTTTCAGTCTTTAGTTGTTTTGTGTAACCAGCCCAAGCTCTGTAGACATGCAGCAGCTGTCTGGCATCTTGTCAGTTGACTTTGGAGTCAGCTTAGAATGATTAAGATACACTTTATTGGCAAGCACTACTCTGACAAAATACAATGTTGGTCTTTTGTCTGGCAATTAATTTTCCTTTTATGTCCAATGTCAACCATTTTCAAATAGATCTTTTCCAGGCAGAAGGGCAGTTCTTTCTTATCTCACCCCCCCCCCCCCTCCTTCTCTGTCCCACCTACGGGTGTAGTCTGCCATAGTAGAAAAGGATCTTCAACTTGTATATATATATAACTACATAATTAAGTCCCTGTGACTGCCAGACGTTATAATCTACTGTCTTGTAAAATAACCCTCTTATACCTGTGACATTACACAAGGCACACAACAGCTGCCACAGCCTATGTCAGGTATGATCAGGTATGGCTCTGGCTCAAGGATCAGCTGCCAATTGTCATTAGATAGGTAAAAGTGTCACTTTTACAATAATTTATAGCCAGTTAAGACAGACATCTACTAATAGCCTCTCAACAGGACATTTTTTCACCATTCTAGGTGAATAATAACTACATATTAACTGGATCTCATAGCACAATGAGGGATAAAACTACATTGTATGTGGTCATCTCTCATATTCTTAGGTCTGAATATTAATCTCTTTTATCAAAAGTATTACCTATTTTGCACATAATTAATTAAATTCTTAGTCTCATGAAGTTGATTTGAGATTTATCAATATTTTTTAAACATGACAAAAGTAAAAACAGGAAAAATTATTAGTCTTGAATAATTATTTTAAAAGCCTTTGAATATAATCAATGAAAAATGTAAAGAAAAATGATTTACAAGGCAAACAAAAAGATATGTCACAACTGTAAATTATATCTTCTAAATATTTAATCTGGGGTGCCCATCTTTTTTATTTCCCTCTAGCTATCCTCTGTGCTTTCCTTGGTGTTGGTCCATCTGTGTAGAGGATGGTGAGCTAGGAAGGTATCTTATCATAATTTATAATATTCTATTTCAGATACTAGTTCCACCACTACTACTACTACTTCTTCATCAAGCACGCTAACTTGTACGGCACGTGTCGAATCTCAAACCCCTCCTCCATTCTCTCCATCTCAAGTGCCATTACCATCACAAACTGACAATGTCCCACATATAATAAAACAACGCGACCATTCCAATAGCTCTAGGGACTCCCAGGGGTCCCGGGGGTCTTCTGGCCATGCCCAACCAGATCATCAGTCCCCTTGGGATAGCTGGCTAGTGACTCCACCCCCTTGTTTCACTGCAGGGAGCGGCAGGCTGGAGACGGGGCCCATGGAGAATCTACTCATAGAACACCCCAGTATGTCTGTGTATGGGCCGCGGCCACGAGGGTCGAGCACAGGTGCTGACGATTCTCTGGATTCTGAGTCTTCCACTGAAAATGAGCAAAATAGACCAGTCATCCACAGACCTCCGCACAGGCCACGTGCTGTGGCTGCACGAGCAGGCCTTGTTGCAGCGCAGGCGCAGTCTGTGAAATCTATGCAAAGGAGCCACCATCAGGTCACTACTCGCAATTTGAGGAAGAAACAGCTCACACGTGCTAACCAGGTGCACGAACGTTTCTCCAACGCTAAAGCACTGCACCAGAGGAAAATCAAACAGCCTGGCACCAGGAAACAACAGCACTAAAAGATTTTAACTTGAATATCACTTAACGTGAACTACAGAAGGACTGATACATTCAATCATAATAGCTAGACAGAAAAATAGCAGGAAAAATAGAGAAAGCAGTTTGTGTCATTATTTTATCGTCAAGAACCCTGCCCAGTATGTGCAATTGTTTATGAGAAGGAAATTCTCTCTGAAACCATGTATTCTGTTCAATCCATCCTGTCATCAGAAAGCTATTAATACCTAGCATCAATTGTCACATACTCACAGGGGAAAAGAACACAACATGTCACCACTTTTGTAGATCAATGATTGTACTATTGTGCACATAATTGATCACTGGATACCTGCATCATTCATTTGAAGGAAAAGAAATTGAACTTGGATTTAAAAACTCATTTTTGACATGCCTGTTAGAGTACATGTCCAGCAGTTATGAATTGTACATTCATTTGGACCTTGACCGACCCTGGACGAGTTCACAGATTACTGGACCTGACCATTGCCAAGAACTTTGTTATTTATTGTTTATCTTATACATAAGAGTATATATAGGTATTGGATTTAGGAGATGTCATGTTGAAGTCACAGTTGCAGTAATGTTGTATATGTAGATGTATTAAATGATAGGAATATGTCCAATAAGCATACGATCAGTGCTGTTATACTGTGTATGCTGCAAATTTTAAAATACCTGTGATGTCACAATCTGAGTGATGTCACAGTGGTGTTAGTATCAATGTTCATGATGTCACAGTGTTCAAGACATGATGTCACAACTGGTGTGACAAGTGAAATGTCTACGTACTTGTCACAATTACACAGGCTGCTGCTGACAAAAACAATTCGATTACTTCGTGAAAAGATACAATTTCTTCTAACAGCCTATCAGACCAGGTCAATGTGAAATGTCACATAAATGTCAAATGTCACACTAATGTCTAACATCACACAAGTATGGCACAATGCCACTTGTTCTGCAGCAAACATTTTGCTACATAAATGACGAGTCATGCAAGGTCTCGTCACAGAGAGAGGACACACGGACACATCATGTCACACTGACAGTGACAGGGTATTTACACCTCAGACAACTCTGTCCACAACTAATATGTCAAAGCTGGATGCATGTATACAAATTTACATTCAGGATTGTTATCTATAGTAACTAAGCATATTAAGTCACAGCTCAGGGAAAAGAAAGCAGGTGGAAGTTGGAAAACAAATGTCTGCCGCAATAATGTCTTAATCCATCCATCACAATCAGTCACAGTTGTTATGCTATTACACACGAGATGAAGCCATATTTTCAATACAAGGCCTTGTAATAAGACAGATAACATGAACATGACAACATGTGGTAAGACTGGTTCTTGCTTCATGATGTTACCATCACTGCTATTTATGTCAGACTGGTTCCCTTTCTCAAGTTGTCTCTATTTACTCCCCTTGTACAAAATTATGTTGTGGGCTCAATTGTCTGTTATACACGTCCTGAATATTCTCTGCACAACTGGAGACATCATTTTCACTAATATGAGACATTAACATGAATCTCAGTTTACCCGTTTATGATGTTTACCGGCTTATTCCATACAATGCACTATTATGTACATGATTTATTCTTGGCCTTGGATTTTAGTCAGGGACAGCTTGACATAGATCCAAGTTCAAAGATAGGCTGCCATATAGTTTACATATCAAGAGGTGTAAAGACCTTAAGACACTTTGTTTATGAGAATATGTGACAAGTTATGTGATATTTTGCAAGAAACAGTTTTGAATCAAAATTTTAATTGCAATGAGTTAGTTATCACAGCAGCATGCCCTTATATATAAAAGTTCACCATCTAAATTTTTACATTTTATTTTAAGCATTTAGTCTGCATGCCATTTCAAGATGAAAACTTGAACTGTTTAACTGCTGGAATGGGCTGGGTGTTTTTATTTTTCATTTATTCAAATGTGTCTTTTGGAATTGTTTTTAAATGCTGAATGTTGACAGTTAGTTCCAATTTGAGTGTAATATTATACACGTATTTACTGTGCTTTTATATACTTGTGGTTTACGTGTTGGAGGTGGTTAGTCTAGGGTATATTTAATTACCACCTGTTTAAGGTTTTAAAGGTTGCTATATTTAAATTTACTGGTGGAAAATCCAGTTCGAAGGTGCACATTTGGCAATATCCTAATGAATTTACCACTTGCCTTAGTCTTATACTGAGGGTAATGCATGCTAGTATATGATAGAGATTAAATGAAAAGTTACATTCGTTGATGAACAAAAAAAAAAAAAAAAGCTTAAAACATACATGTTGGTGATTGAATTCTTGCACATGTCAGTATTTTAAAAAGGGCCATAAATTAATAAACAACACAAAAAATAACATTTATATGTATTACATATTTAAGTATAGTGTATTTGGTACATGTAGCTTACACTTGATTCAATTAAATATAAACACACAAAACAAACAAAACAACAAACTATTATACTCAGAGCACAAATGCATATTGGTTGAAGACAAGAATGCAACAATTACAATAATTTGTGCAAAACAACATATTACACATGGATTCTAGTACATGTAGATGGTGTTACTATGCAAATGATAACCAAGCTCTAAGGCATTGAAGAATTTTATAGAACATTTAAGAACAGTAGAATTTTCAATTTCTCTGACTGGTTTGTGAGTTCCATATTTAATCGTCTTGATCCATTATAGACAACTGGTGTGTTTGTATCACCATACATTGTACCAGTACCAACACGGCAGCAGTAGCAACTGTCAACTGGCAGCAGTGACAGTAACAGTAGCACGTGAATGACTGGACTTTCAATTTTTCTGTGTGAGAATGCTACAGTGTGAAGAAAACCCACCTCTGCCATTGCTATATTACGTCATTATAACTATATCATTCAAAGGCAAGATATCCTTTTAAGACTGGCATCATGTATATGTCAGATTCATCCACATTATGCTGTATGAATGCTGCGGGTATGTTTTATTGAAATTTGCATTGTGTTCCTAGGCAGAGAGAGTACTCAATAAACTGTTGTGAGTTTGAAATCAATTTTATCTGTGTTTGTCATCCATTAGCTTGATCTGTGCATTAAAATGATTCCTGGCAGAGACCTGATGATCCACTTCAAGTGGCTCAGACGGAAGTTTATTTCCAATGACTAATATCATGTATATGTCCAAAGTTAAACATTGCTATTATTAAGCAAATTGCTTTTACAGCTGAAAAAGTCCAAATATAAAAAGAACTTGGATCAAACTTGAATTTTATGTCCATGCTCACTGATGTTACAGAATTGATGGGAAGACCCAGAAACGTTTTGGAAAAAGCAAATTGAAACTGATCTTTTTCCATTAAGGCTGACAACAAAGGTTTTCTGACATTTGCCTACCGTTTTCCTGAAGACTAAAAAATGACAGCAGTGGGATTTCTGTAGGATGCTCAAAGAGCACTGACGTCTGCTCCTAATTTTCAGTTGTTACGAATTCAACTTAGTTATTTGCAGCCTCTGTGACCATATTCTACCATCATAAGTCCATAATGGAATGGTAGAGTTATATCAGATAACACACACAGGCTCTGTAGGTCTTGTGAAAAAAAAACAACAACAAAGAATAGATTTTTGTCTAAATAAAAATTTAAACTATAACATGATTTCAAATACATAACCTGGTTTATGAAATATATGGAAAATCCCATTTAGAAAATAGGTAATATATAAATTATATTATAATAAAACTCTGCTATAGATATTTCAACTAATAAAGAAGTCTAGTACATAACATATGTTCTCATATAACCTTATGAATGTACAACAGCAGGAAAATTAAAATTCCACCTTTTTAAAAGTGCTTTTAACCAGCATGTTACCATAAGTTTCTGAAAATTCAACCCAGTTCATAACTTTCAGTCTTTGGTACCATTTATAAAATTGACATTGGCTAGTTGTCACCAACCTGCCTTTTTCTATGACGAAGATTTAGACTAGGTCCCCAGACTTAGATCGACCTGACAGGATTAATCCATCTCCAAGGGGTTTCTCGCTAAATTGCTTTTTGTTTAAGTGACTTAGATGTCTGGCACCCCTACCTACGATAATGAATTACCCCCTAGCAGCTTCAGTAGGTGTGACAGACATCTAAGTCACTTAAGTTGATTGCAATTTAGCCAGAATCCCCTCGGAGATAGATCAAGGTCTGGGAATGACCTCTTAAAAATGCAAATCAATCTTCTTGTAAATATTTATCTAGATTTTGCTAATTAGGACAAAATACTTTGAATTTTTTCCACTTGGCACTATCACATCTGGACATATTCAAATAATTGTGATGTAAAAGGTAAGCTCTGCCTTTGTACAGTAAACTGAAACTATCTTAGCTTTATGATGTGTTGCTACATGCAAACATGACTAGACAATACCTTAAAATGCACAAACATGCAAACCAACATGCTGTGCCCCCACTTGAACAATTACAATCTGTCCAGCCACATATTTCAAGCTATACAGTAGAACTAAAGATCTTCATTACTTGCCTCTGAAATAGTGGTGATGCATGATCTTATACACACATGTGAATATATATATTTCTTCTGAATGTTGCCTGCTATATTTACATCTACATGTATATAATTTCAACAACATTAAAACTTTTCAAATTGTCAACTCACAAGAATTATGTCTATGGTGTCTGTATTTTAAGCTTAACCTTCTCCATAAATTTTGCCACTCTTGTTGGGTCGATCTCATTACTCCAGTGTCCACCATATTTGAAGTACGATCCTATGATGAATGCATTGGCACTGGCATACTGTTCCACATTATCCACTGTAACCCCTGAGCCGATCAAAACTGGGATTTTTACTGCTTTTTGCACATCTGAAAAACAAACAAATCCACATACATATAAATATGTGCATAATGCATTATGAGTTTTTAAATGCATCTGGGCTCTATACAATCAAAATTAATGATCAAGTAAGCTTAGCTCTTTGCACATTGATAACTAGTAAGCTGTAATGGCAAGATCACATTTTTAAAAGGATAAAAATATTTTCTTTACTCACTTCCATATAGGAATGCAAAATATTTGAGTAAGTGCTCCAACTTTAAAATGTAAATCTCATTTCCCTCACAAAGCTTGAGCTACGAATATGATATTAAAATAAAAAAAGGTTTTACACTTGACTTAGTTTTGCAGATTATTGAATGTTCTCTCCACTACATAATCTCTCTTTAATCCAGATCAGCATTGACTGGGCTGACCACTTAAATATGGGATAATAGATAGGATAATTGGGGGGGGGGGGGGGGGGGGGCAATCAAGTTTTCCTCTCTGTCATATGCAGACCTCTGACTTACTAAGGGAGTGTACTAGTAGTATAGTGTACTTAACTCAGAGAAAATAGAAGGTGGCAAAGAGGGAGAGGAGTTAATTAAGCTTTCAATCATTATGTAGCTAATACAGACTATAACTAGAAAATAACTGCAGGGCACTTTCAACTTCATGCTCAGGCCTACCCAACTACCCCCAGCACCAAACATGGCACCGAAGGGTCCAGAATTAACAAGTAGATCAGATCACGCTGCCAGTTTTCAACGTGTGTATCAGTGCGCATTTCACAGTATTATACCGTGGCCAATTTTGTACGACAACATTATTTCACCACTTTACAGAATATGCTTCTGCTGACAGAATTAGATCTACATTACTAAATTAATATTAAAAGATTGCACCTAGTTATTTAGATAACATTGTTGGCTTTGTTCAAACCTGAACTTAATGTTTAAAAATCACAGTATTGTTCAATAAAACAGGGAAAATAGCACTAGCACATGAATTTTGATGAGATGCACTACTAACCAACCCTGCGCAGAATCGTCACTATCATAATGCATACCAGGCAAGAGGGTGCTGCGTCTGATACTTTCAAACGCGTACTGATATAAACCTTGAAAACCGGTGGCGCGACCTGATCTACGGTGAATTCTGGATCGTTCGCTGTTGTGTCCAGTAGTTGGGTAGGCCTGATACTGAGTTTGAAATTTTCTTTTACACCTTCGATAATTATTCAACACATGCAAGTGTATGTATTTAGATATCACTGGAACCCTTTAACCATCATTTGTATATTTATATATTACTATGTTATCACATAATTTACCTAGTTATAAAAACATGTACATGAATGATGTGTCTAAGACCGCATTCACATCGAGTTGAGCCATGGCTCTACAAAGCCACGAACTAAATATGAAAGGAAAACCGTCTAATCTTTAAATAGTCTCTCTTCGCCTCTCACACGTCTCCCCATGCGTCATCCCTGTGGAGGTACAGTCGTTAAATCTCGGCTCCATTGGGACAACACATGGGGAGGCGTGTGAGAGGTGGAGAGACTATCAAAAGATTAAGCGGTTTTCCTTTCAGGTATGTCCGCTATACTGTATTTAGTTTGTGGCTTTGTAGAGCCATGGCTAAACTCGATGTGAATGCGGTCTAAGTAATTAATCCTTGACCAAGTGATGGAGGGGCCTGTGAAACTCAGCTAGACTTTTTTATGTAGAAAGTAACAACACAAGAACTCTAAAACTTTAGTTTCATGGTCACCTTTGAACTCCTGTAGGTCAGCTGAGGCACCGGTCACTGCACCAGTCACTATCACGCCATCACTGAGGAAGAATTCTGCCGCCTTGGCCGTCTCTGCTATACTGATGTCACTGGTGATAGAGTGAGAACTAAAAAGAGTGAAAAAATAAAGTCAATTTTTTTTCAAGTCAAAATAGTGTATTCCATAATTAACTGATAAAAGCGAATAAAAATAAGCAAACAATACATGATTATCTTTTAACAGAACAAATTAATTTTTTTACTTTTGCAAAGTTTTTATGGACTGTTCATGAACTTCTGTGGTCAATCTTTTGAGATGTTTAATTTAGGAAATTGTGGTCATTTATATAGATTAAAGAGAGATACACTGTAGCATATAACTTATTTCTTGAACCGACAACCTTTACAAAAGAGGGAAATAGAAAAGACAGTAGAACAGATCTGTTCTGTGCTTCAATTGATTATTCTACATGCAGACATGCCCAACAGAGCAAACCCCCCCCCCACACACACACACTGCTCAAGCTCCTCTACGAAAACTGAACAATATCCAAAATGTCAATTATTTTTTGTGCATGATTTTAACCTTACCTGTGTTTCTTCTTGATGTCAGTGAACACCTGAATGTGGCTGGCACCAATTTGCTTACGATATCGTAACAGCTCTGCTGCACATGCATTCATAAGCCCTTCATCAGCAACATGAGAAAACACAAATCCTTCAGCACGAATGAATTGCAGGCCTAGATGAAAGCAAAATACATAAAAGACAGTTATCAAAACCTTGAACATAAAAAACAATGTACTGATCATTATGATTGTGTAATGATTCAGTTGAGGGATCCATACTGGTACATTTGTCTATATAAGAATGAGTTATTAATTCATGTTAAGCTTTTAAAATCCAAACTAATTTTTCCAAAGCTGTTATTATTACAATTCTCATATCATATCTAGAAAGACAAATACAGAAAGGTTCCAAAATTATTTTCAAAATTCTTGCAACACCTTTAAAAAAAAGTGTCAATTAACTTATCAAAGAATAAGTTATGATATTTAGAATAATACTTTTAAAGAAAAAAAAATGAATTAGATGACAGCCCACCACTAGAGAGCGCCACTGCAATTGCCTGCTTATTTGCTCCTGCGAGCACCTGTACTCCTACTGGCATGCTCCCACACACTTCCTTAACATGTGAACACACAACAGACATGCTTGCTGTTATCTCATGACCGACCCCTGTTGAGTGAACATATGGCACATCATGCATGTTTTCTACCATCACAGCATCCTAAAACAAACCAGAAATCAAACTGCATATCAAAAAGAAAGTATACAGGATTTTCAGAAGTGAAATGTCCCCTTTTACTGTTTCAAGCATGTTACACCCTTCTAAATTAATTATATTATTACCACCTCATCAGAAAGTTTCATTTTTACAAAAACTCAATATATGGCTTATGCAAATAAAAATATATTTGGCTTGAGCCAAGCGAAGAAAAAAATGGTTTCAAAATGTATTTATAAATTATTTCACAGGACATTTGGAGTTTCAGGCCATAATCATTATCTGGATATTGACTATGACTGTTCAGCAACAGAAAATTTCTTAAAAAATATCTTCTTTTCAGTATATAGTAAATTTACAAAATAGTCTTAAAATTAACAAATGTAAAAACTACATTCTTTCCAGTGCAAATGTTAAATTTTTCCTTGTTAAAAATACTCAAACCAATTTATAATAATAATAATGATAATAATAATAATAATAATAATAATAATAATAATAATAAAAAATAATAAATCAATCAATCAGTTGAAGTCAGTCAATCAATCAATCCAATAAAAAAAATACTTACCACACCTGCATCTTTGTAAATTTTGGCTTCTTTACATGCAACTTCAATGATTTCCTGCATAGAAAGAGTGCCTGCCGGAGTTCCTACATTATGATGATGATAAAACATGTCCACCAATCATGAATGTACATTATTATAATTAATAATATTGTTATAAATACATGTACCTGGTACTACTGTAAATTATAAAATATCTAAATAATATTTTTCTGGTAATATTAAAAATGGCACGTTAGAGAAGGCAGCGATGGAACATTAGTGGTGAGGATGCAACAGAATTGCTTATGATGACAATGGATAATATCAGAAATAGCACCATCCATTTCCCGGCACATACTAGTATCGTTTATTTTTAATCAAATGCATACCACCGCTAAATAATATGGCATACCTGGCAAAGCACGTAAATGCACCATCCCTATGACAACGCCCCTGAGCCGCCCGAATGTACTGCTAAATGCATTCATGTTGTCATCAAAATTATTAGCAAGAAAACAAACAGATTACATATTTCTGTAAAGCACGTCAACTAACATCATGGCAACATGTGTGAATGTTGATTTCATATGACCTTTACCCCTCCCCCGCGAGCACGACTTTTCATCCAATCAGGGTGCGTTTTGAGCTTTTCACTTCCCAGGATGCATTGCACACCATGGATTCTTTCGCGGGGCTTTTTCCTCAAACTTTCGCGGTTTTTGGCTTAAAATTAGATAATATTTATACCGCTTAATATACATACTCGTCTAAGTTGGAGAACTTTTTGTTACTTTTCAGGCTCATCGTTTTTTGTTTACGAAATACTTCTTTTAAAGTTGCAAACGACCCAAACCGAAACTTGCCAACTCGCAGACTACATTTCTAGGATAGGCCTCCAGTGTTTCTCACTTTAGAATATGAATAAATTGTATTTTCATTGTAAAGAGTCTCATACTATGGTGAGCTTAGTTTAAAAAGCATAAATATTTCATGTTGTCAATCCAACAAAATATTTTATTGTAAATTAAAGCGATTTCATTGTCCGTCTGCTCATCCCATTCATGACCAAGACATCGCTTTGTTTACATCGAGGAAAGTGACCCAAAAGTTTTTTTAACACTAACAAATGCTAAGGAAATGTTCCAAACACGTTTATTCAATATCTAAGTCACTGGGAAAATAATTTCCGTGAATTTATTTTGATTATTTACCGATCTTCTCCCGCCATAATCGTGCATGCGCAAGAACAGCTGCGTACGTCCACTTGGCGGGACCGAGACTTGGCAGGCAGGCCCAGGTACGGGAGTAGCTCCTAAATTTTTTTTGCGCAATTTGTTAAATCTTACTTTAACTTTTGGCTAATTCACGCAGAAATGAAAGACTAATGTCCATATTGTGTAATTATGCCAAAAAATCCAAAGTTGCAATTGACGATCGTACTTTTACAGAACTTTAAAAGTGGCCAAATATTGTTTGACCTACTTCGGACTCCATTGTTGCCTCTAGTGGGTGGATGGCGGAAAATATTTCATCTTTGTTAAGTGATTGCAGAGTTTTATCCAGCGCGTAATGTAATATTTTGGGGTTATTTGCATCAAATACGCATTCTATTTTCAGATACCTCTTGAAGTTTGGAAGATCATGTCTAGAAGGAGGTGAGTTTTGCAACTAAGTAACTTCATGTTTTTCCCCGCCATCGGGTCTGTTAATGAACTTGGACTAAATTAGTGTCATGTATTTAGTCAGTGAAAATTGTCTAAAAATTTAGATCATGTAGATATAGCAGTAAAAAGATGAACTCTTATGGTTAGGGAGCATATTATGGAAAATGTTAATGAAGTGTTTATTTATTAATTAGTTTAATTAGCTGTTGAGTGTGGAGTATGGTTCAATCATGAACGTTTTGAAAGTATACAGCAACAAGCTAGTTAGTTCTTATGTGTCTCAGAAACTGAATTTAGTCTGTTTTTATTGTGCTTGTTCGTTTTCTACAATTTAATGTTTGCAATAGCTCATACTGTATCATTTGATTTGGTTTTACATTTAATTTAAAATGCAACAGACCATGTACTGTAAAGGCTTCATCAGGATGTCATAACATGAAGCCAAGTATTTTAAGGTTTCACTTTCTCTCCTTTCAAAATCCTTTGACAATTAGTGCAAGCAAACATTGAAATGTTTTCAAGCAATTAAAAAATATAACTGCAATTTCTGCCACATTTGAGGAGTCATTTACAGTACATGTTGATTAAAAAAAAAAAAAAACAGCTGATATTTTGAGTCATCTAAGTAAGTGTAGCAGGGCTAATTTATGGGAGACAGAAAAGTGATGTCATGTAAAAAAGATCAATGCCTTTTTACGGTGTGTGGTATCAACCCCTAGCCTTCTCAAACAGCATATGGTATGTGTAAATGAAGTTTGGCATCATAATTCTGTGTATTATTATAGACATAAACTGGCTTATAGACTGAGGATTATGCTGGGCAGCATTCTGTGCACACAAACTTGTGAAAATGAGATCAAGTTTGATCTGCATGTGTTTCTTATAGATATGTCAATGTTCAGTTGTTAATATGAACATGCTTTGATATTTTGTTTGTTATTTTGGGTGTGGGAGTAAATGATTGTATGTATAAGAAAAAACAAACAAACAAATAATGAATCTCGGTGTGGTATCTACTAGGTTGTTGATACAAAATTAAGGCATTTACTGGTGCGGATAACTGCTGACATATGATCATGAGTTAATTATAAGGTCATGTTGTTTCATTCAAGGAAAAATAAAAAAAAACATACTTCTTTTATTTTCATTTATCTTGCATTAGCCAGGCCTGTCAGTAAAACAGGCATTTACTAGTAAAAAGGGGAAAATTACAAGTACATCTTACTGTCTTACAAACAGGTGATGAGATTCTAATGGGGGTTGATTAATCTGGAAAAAAAAGATGTATGAGCATTTCGTTATTATAAGTAAAAAATGGTGATAATGTCCGAGTTAGTCGTATTCAATCCTGAAGGCACTATGCCGGATAAGATGCCCTGTTTGTTATTGATTGTGACTGCTTTGAAGCTTTATTTGCAATATTTTCAGTGATGGAAGCAATGGAAAATTTATGTCTAATCTCATTGGAGAAAAAAAACGTAGCAATTCAATTTTATATTAAAATGTCATATCAAATTTTTGATTATTCAAATCATAAAAAATATTCAAAAATATTTTGGAGATTATATATCTTCTCTATTAAAATGGCATCTGTCTAAATGTTATTTACTACTGGTTGCAGTATTCGCTTACTGAGGAATAGAAAAACGAAAGAAGTCCCAGAAGAAAAGGAAATCTTCGGACAGAAGAGGAAAGTGGAAGAGGTGGATGAGGTAAAGGCAGTTGGGTTGAAATTGGAGTCATACCTTAGATTATAAAAGTATTAAAAAAAAAAACTTTCTAAAATATTTTTGTTATCACCAGTCAGCTAAGCCTTTTTTTCCTTTTTTTTAATCAAATGGTTATTTATATAGCTAGTTATGTCTTGAAGTTAAACAATTTGAAATAAATGGAATTTAACCTATTTATATTATAACTAATTCATTTGTATAGCTGCAACCTCTTAGTTGCTTTGATTTTAGTAAACATTATTATTATTTATGTATGAAATGATGGTTTTCCAGGACTCTGACAGAGAAATGCAGGTGAACAAAAGAAGGCAGCAGTTTCAGATACAGGTAAAAGAAAACTGCTCCAAACTTCTTGGGCTTTTCCTATCAAAGAATATTAACTACATACATGTGAACCATAATTATATTGCTTGTGGACAAAAAATTAATTGAAATATCAATTTGCATTTCTACTTCAGAAGGGTTATTTTTCTTTTTTATTGGAAATTTGGAAATTTTTCTGGAAAATGCTTCCAAGATACACATATATTTTGTGCAAGCACATTTGTATTTACTTTATTTAGCCCAAAATGTTTTTATTCAAATATCTGAATACTTTTAATCAAATTGAAACTTTGAACCAAATCAAGTCAAAATCGGAGAAAAAATTAGAACAGTTTTTGCATTTTCTTTGCCAGTTAAGAATCTGAGGTATTTGAGTCGAATTTTATTTGTTTCCGATCATCATCATACAATTCATTTAATAAATTCTCAACATAATTTGCAAATGAAGGTCCCCCCCCCCTTTTTCTAATGATCTGAGTCACTACAGTATTATGCTTCGGTATTTTTCTTCTCATGATCACAGAGTTTACCTGCATTGTCTGATCATTATAGCAATTAAGTACTTAAAAGATATAAGCGATATCAAGCCTCTGTGACAAGTACAATTAGCAAAATATAAGCCGTTTCTTATAAATTGCACTTAACTGTGGAAGCAAGTTATTTGACTTAGTTGTACAATTTGAAAAGCGTAATATCACTCGTGTGTTACTTGTTTGACGTAATCTAGAACAATAAGCAATGCTTACAACCATGCATGTCTACCGTGACACCGTCCAACCTCAAATATGGACCTGTTCTAATGTTTAGATAAATTATAGCCGGTAAAAAATTAATCATAGCATGGACTCCCCTACTTACCATCAAGGAAATTACTACTTATCAAAATTATTAATAGTTCTGACCCCTCCTCCTCCTACTCCTGGGGTAAATCAGCTGTAGGGTTTAAAATGGGGGTTAGGGGGGGAGGGGTTGATTGCACTCAGAAGTGTGTCAAGATGAAGTGGAAATTATAACAATGATGGCCATGGTCTGTACTCCCCTGCATTAGTAAACAAACACAATGGGGGAAAGCCTCTGAGGTATTCCTCGGCAACTTGTGGAGAATTTGGCCTTATGGCTTAGTTTGCTGAAGTATTAATACACAGGTGTGAATAATAAGGGTATTGACAGTACAAACACCCCCTTGTTTTCAGGGTGAACTGTTTGCTTTGAAAGCCCCTTTGAATCCTGGCACACGAGGAAACTCCCCAAGGGTTATGAAATTATAGCCAAGATGATACTTTTCTTTGCCATTTAGCTGTTTGCTTTCATACTATTTTGAGTTGGTCTATGGCGGGAAACCCCCAAAAGGTAAATTTAGCAACTGGGTACAGTAATGGATTGATGTTATTCTTTCATTTGGGCAAAACTATAGGTTTTTATTGAAATGTTTGAATTTTGGTATACTTTGCTTATGATAATGAGTAAGAGTAAGTTGCCATTTAAGATCAGTTTTTCACTGAATGCAAAGAATGGAAGTCTCAATACCAGAAGTGTATCTGAGTTTTTTTTTTTTTTTTTAAATCTTGAAAATTAGATAAAAAATTCAAACTTCAGGTATGTTAAGGCAAAATTTAGCTGTCTGTTTACAAGCCCCTCCCCCCCCCCCTTCACTCCAAATTATTTGAAATCCCCAAAGCTGCAGATGCCAGTTGGCCTAATAACACTAAAAGCAAGATCATTTTCTGACATGTCTTGTATTTGAGACAGCAGGTTTCCAGTAATACAAAATTTCCACAAAATATCAAAAGAAATTCTGAGAAAAGATGGAACATGTTCTCCCAATTGAACATGATGTTGTTCTACAATATAATGTCAACACTGCTTACATAACAATGAACAAGTCACACATTGATGCCTTCCTCTCCTACTAGAAATTAATTTCAAATGTCTACAAAAGCAGTAGGGACTGGTGCAATTATTTTTACAAACAAATAATAATGCTTATTTAAAATTGATAACCTGAGACCCTGGTGAATTAATCTGTACTATTTCTGGTCCAAGTAAGGTTATTTTGAATCCCCCTTCCATATTAAATGACTCCAAGCTGTAGGAATCCAGTTAGCCCAGATTATTCTGTGTAAACAGAGCATACATAAGTGGTCAGTTGGGGTCATTCTGTGGAGAAGGAAATGCTTTGTAGCTGTGGTCAATCTGTTAATGACAAGAACAGTGGACAGGCAGCTGGGGTCACTCATGTGGACAGTGGTCACCTCTGTGTTGAGGCTGTGGTCAGTCTTCCTGTTCAGTTTAGTTCAGGACTTGGTTAGATATAACTAGTACTTTGCTGGGCAGAGAGGTCACCATAACAGGAATTTTGCAGTGTCTATTTGGATCAAGGATCACTTCAGATCCATGTTATGTTTAGGTTTTATGGATAGTTCATGACATTCTTTGTATTTTGAATTTGTACCTGGCTAATCAAAAATGAAGGAAATGAGCAACCAAGGACACGACAGAATGGAGTTGTCTTTCTCTGTAAGTTACTGAATTGTATTTTAAAATCATTTCTTAACAAAGCAATTTGTATATATATTAAAAAAAACTTTCTCCATGAGTAAACTCGTGAATGATAACCATCATTTAGGTGAAAACAATTTTAATTAACAACTTGCGTTTATTTGATAATACCAATCTTTAAGATTAGTTCTTAAAAGCCATGTCATGAGACATGGGTCAGATAACCCCCTAAGACCTAGGGGCAAGAGTCTTTTTCATGGGTTAGAAGTTGAGCCTTGCCTAATTACAGGTGTCTTATGTGATGTAATTCTGTGTACAATAGAGAGGTGGACTTCTGATGGTATAGATAGGAAGGTGTTGAAAAGGTAATCATAGGAGTAATTTGCTATTGTCGGTGAGATTGCTGATAACCCTTGTCTTTGATGTTCATATATCGTCCATGTCCATATTTTGGTTCTTTGAAACAAACAGCATCATTATCAGAGTTGTTTTCCTAGACAAACTCAGCAGTTGTCTCCTTCATTGACAGACCTTTAAAGTAAAAGTATTGTCTTCTTTTTGTTACGTAATGTTTCCTAGGCCATGCTTCCACTGAAGTTGTGGTTTCTTAGCTCAGGAAGCCAACTCTCTTTTGTTACTGGGCTTTTGTGACACTAGGTAAATTTCTTTTAAAAGTGAGATATCTTTAAAGATTGTGCTATCTGCTGTCATATAATGTTAGAGAATTGTAACAGGGTGACTGGACTGGGCTAGACTGGTCATGTGATAGTGTTCTTAATCTTTGCTTTGGTGTTGGAATGTGTCTGAGAACAGTCTCCCTGCCCCCACCCCCTGCTCTTCCCCCACCCAACGTTGTGAACAAAGTAATTGGCATCAAGAGGTGCAAACATCTAATCTTTTAAACTATGCCAAAAGAGCAGTCAGACTATTTGAGTATAAAATGGCATGCCTATCAATAAACAGTTTTGATAGCCTGTAGACTATCAAATTTTCAATTCTATTTGAACTTCTGCTGCAGTGAGGCATGGCGTACATAACAAAGTTGGATATGAGACCAGTGAATGGGTCATTGGGGAGAATGAAAGGCAGTGTTTTGATGGAGAACAAAACTTGAGGATTTTGGGTTTTGGATACAAAACAACTTAGGGGAAGAGGTTCAGTAACTTTGGTGTCATTTTCCCACAGGATATGTTATAAAACACAGGGCATGGGAAAAAAGGGGTCTAGGAGTAAAGGCATTGGGTTTAATTACCAACCATAATGCATAGTTTTGTGTAAGAGAGCATATACATCAAGAAGAGCCGATTTCTAGCAAGGCCGAGACCTGAATATGGCGGACCTACATGAAAGGAAGACCGCGTAATCCTTTAATAGTCTCTTAATGAATGTCATTGATATCCCCCAAATTAAACCCCCCCCCCCCCCCAACTTTGTGGGTGTGTGTGGAGGGAGCAAATTTATAGATAGAATGTGCTCTGCCTTGGTTGATTTCATGTTCAAGCTCTAGAGAATTTAGCATCTTGTAGCAGTGATGACTAGTTCTTGATTGCACAGCAGTTATAGTGATAAAACTAATTTTGTTCTTCACGTTTGTACAGTCACATAATTACCAGGATTTGTCAAGAGAACAACAAGCATTTCCTTCCTGCTTATTCAGGGTCTTTGAAGATGAACTAAATAATTGTGTATGAAAAAAAAAAAAGGAATTCTACCATTTCCTGTGATTAAGATTCTAATTATGTTGTATGATTCACTTGATGAAATTTTTTAATAAAAAATAATACTATAGCTAAGAATCACATTTGTCATTTTGTAACTTATTCACCCATCCAGTTTCCAATATGATTTACATTGTTGAGTTTGGTTTTGATAAAAGTTATAGTGAATTTATAGACAATCAGCTTTCATGATGAAGAATCTTACATCATACTTTATTTTTATTATTTGCTGTTGTTCTTCAAATAATTTCTTCTTTAAAAATTCTTTATACTTTGAAAGAATTTCTAAATATAACCATAATCCTTTCAGAACCAATGGGTCCCCATCTCACAGGATACAAAAGTGATCACAAGTACCCTAGTCCCCACACGGCCCTCAGGACACCCCCTACAAGAAGGGGAAGGACACGAGAGATTAACCCCACCAGACCAGATGACGGGGGGCACAAGATGGAGGTTTCAGAATCTTTTCACAACACCAATGTCACTAAGGCCGTCTCCTTTACCTAAAATAAACTGGGCAGATCACGAGGATGTTTGGACAATTATGCTTAAAAAAGACTTGATTTATGCAAATTCTAGAAAGCATGATGCCTTGAATAGGCACCCAACTCTACAGTCCAAAATGAGGGCCATTTTACTAGATTGGTTAATAGAGGTGAGTTTGAGCTGTGTTTTCAGTGGAGAGCTCTAAGGTGAAAATTATTTTAATGTGCAGACATGTTTTAACATTAAAATGGATTAAATTAGCAGGATTTTGACCATGAACACTTTTTTTTTCTGTACCTGTCAAATTTTTCAGGTCTGAAGTTTAAGGTTTATGACAAGGAGAAGCTGTGAGCAATTAATTTAAGCCAAAGTTGTAGAAAATATTGTGATCATTTCTGCCAACTTGTTCTTTAATGATCAAAGAAATATTGCTCAAGGGAAACTTTCACATAGTATTGTTGTTGAAAAGACCAAATAATATGATCCAGATTATTCAATTATTTTTAACTGTTATAAATTGTTTATTTTCAGTTAATTGTTTAATATTTCAAAAAATGTTTTCTTCAGGTTTGTGAAGTATATCGGCTACACAGAGAAACCTTCTACCTGTCTCTTGACTTCTTGGATAGATATCTCACAGTGCAAACCAATGTACAGAAACACCAGTTACAGCTACTAGGAATAACATGTTTGTTCATAGCAGCAAAACTAGAGGTAGATAATTGTTATTATTATTATTGTTTGGTTTTCCATTAGAATTTTAGTCAAATAAAATATATGTTAACTGAAACAAGATGATAAACATGGTGTAAGAAAAAGAGTAATGCAATTTGATGCTGTACCAAGATTTAATTATTTATCAATAATAAGTGAATAATATATTTCAAAAATAAAACATTTCTCATTTATGTTGTTTTCGCTGTATAGATATGGGCATTATAGTAATACTGTGTACTATTCCAGGAAATCTACCCACCAAAATTGTCAGAGTTTGCCTATGTTACTGATGGTGCTTGTACAGAAAATCAAATTTTATGTATGGAATTAGTGGTTCTCAAGGTAATCATTTTTGTGGCCCACTCAGAAAGTATTTAAATGCACTAGAATATTTTTCTATCTTCAGACCTATTTAGTTTAAATAATTATGAATGTAAAAGCTCATTTTTACATTATTAATTACTGATATTGTGTTTAAGTTGAGTTAATTATTACCAGAAAAATAATTATAGGCTGTTTTTGAAAAACTAGTGCAAAGTAACAGTAACGATAACAGTTATAAGTTTGGAAAAAACAATTTGACCCAAGGCATAAATGTGACTTTTGTACATTGATTATCCACATTTCAGGCCCTGAACTGGGATCTTGCCCCCATGACAGTCATCTCTTGGCTCAATGTGTACATGCAGCTCATTGACATCACAAACAGCAAGAAAGACTTCATCCTGCCACAATACTCAGCACACTACTTTGTGCAGATAGCCAGGGTAAGACTTACCAGATCACATTTATTTATTTCATAAGAATATTTATCCATGATGTATTGTGTAAACAGTGCAGTATCTTCTTTCACATCAGTTTACACATTTTGATAACTTTCTACAATATTCATTTCTGTATTTCAGTAGCAAGATTTGTTTATGCTGGATTCAGGGTGTCTACAATATTCATTTTTACGTTTTATTTGGTAGACCTGTATATGCTGGATACAAGTTGTATAGAATATACATTTCTACATTTCAGTTGCCAGTTTTGTGTATGTTGGGTGTATAGAATATTCATTTTTACATTTCAGTTGTTAGATCTGTGTATGTTGGATACAGGGTGTCTACAATTCTCATACAGTGTCATAGCAGCCTCCGCTCTGTACCACATGTCATCAGATGCCATCGCATTTAGAGTATCATGTAAGTTTGTAACTGAATCCTTCCTGACATTTTAATGTGATTGTCTGAAAGCATGGTATCAAAATTTTAAATCAAAATATAGTCTTTAACGTTGATAGCTGTTGAACTGTTATGTGACTTCAAAAAGACCTATCTTGTTTAAATAAACATCTAAACTTAGGACACGCAGAATTGAAATGCCAAGAGACTGTCTTTGGATGTGATAAGTTGGCTTTTTGTTCTCTGGAGAAAAGTTTCAAAAGTGAAACCAACACTTCAATTATTAAAGGATTAATTATCTCTGATCATAGGTGACTGAAGACAAATTTCTATAATATTTCACTGTAAATAACAAATATTCATGTCATTTATTTATTTATAATTTATATCTCACAGCATTCAAGTGGCTGGATATTGGTGCATGCTCACAGTGGATGGCAGCGTTTGCGCGTACTGTGCGTGAAGAGGGGCTAGTGGAACAAAAGTTCTTTCCAAATGTTTTACACGAGGAAGCTCACAATGTACAGACACATTCTGTTGACCTCAAGATGCTGGTATGTAAAATTCCTCTCTCTCGCTCATTCCCCCCTCCCCCCCTCTCTCTCTCTCTCTCTCTCTCAGTATGTCATCTTTTACATGTAAAATTAATCAATTTTAATTGTTCTATGTACGTGGTCTGTGCTTTTTTTGGGGGGAGGGGGGGGAGAGTTGGGAAACATTATGCAATTTTGAGTATTTATTGAAGACCTCTCTGTATCTTTTACAATGATGAAGGGGTTAGAGACTGTGCATGTGTGAATTAAGTGTCTAGTGGGTAGTTAAGGATTTTTCTTTTCACTTCCAGGAAAGAGCACAAGAGCTTCAGCTAGAGATAGAGCTTTCCTCACGAGCCAGTCCTGATTTGCAACGACAGAGTCACGAGATCACCATGTTAACTCCTCCCTCTAGCAGTCGAAAGAGCCACCAAGATCTGCAATCATAGGATCAACTTGTCATATTCATCTAGCCATTTTACAGCAACACTTGGAGAGAAGAAAAGAAAGTAAGACTACAATTGACAAGGTGCAAAAAGGCCAAGAAGAGGAGTAGGATTTCTGTCACCGTGTTACAGACAACTACGGTTGGATCAACAGCAAAGCTTGTTTCGGTGAAAAGAGCAAAGATGGAGAGGTTTTTCTTTGGATGTGAAGAATAGTCTTCTTACAAGAAGTCTTCTTTTATGTAAGGTTTCTTTTATAGACAATTTTAGCCAAAATGAAGATTCAGTAGTTGACCAAGATTCAGCCAAGATTTAAAGGGCCATACAATGAAACTTAGCACCCATGTCTTATAATGATTTGATTAAGATATTAAAATTGCACAATCATTAGTTGATCATAAAGTGAACATCTTTTCTGCATTTTATATTGTTCCTTGATATTTTACTAATGCTGTGCATTAATTTATTCAGTTGCTAAGTTGTTAAATAATTGGAAGCTTTGGTTTTTTTATTATCACAAACATACACTGAACATTTTACATTTTGCATTTTTGCATTGTGTTAGACTCCTTATTTGAAGTCTCAGCAGCAGAGTAGAGCTCAAATATGTGTTAATTTCATATTATTTATTTTGGATTTATTCCATGTTATTGGCACTATTGATTTCATCTTTTAAATATTTACTGAATTTAGTTCTTAAGTCACAGCAAATTTCAGTAAAAAATGTTTTTAAAAACTTTCAAATTTTTTAATAACATTGGTTTGTTTTGCATTTATGTTGCACATGGGTTGGTCGAGCATTTGACTGTGATAGATATTGCAAAGAAGTGTGGTGTAAGTTTGAAATACTTGATGATTCATCGAAGATTTAACAAAGCTTGTAGATTGAAATGGGTTATTCAGACTAGGGAAGATTGCATGGGAGTATCAAACTGTGAGAAAGTGCATGTGATTTTGAATTAGTTGAATTAGTTCCTTTTCAGCAATGCACTATTGGACTTGGTTTGACAGGTAGAACTTTGAATTTGTGATATGCTTCAAAAGTATGTTTTTGGAAATTTTTATATAGTTTAAACAAGTAGCACAAGTTTCAAGGTTTGACTGAGGTTGGAGAGGACACTAAGTGGCCCGTGTCTTCAATCTTGGGCATCTTTTTAAGCTGTGGTTGATTTTAGTGATAAAGCTGCATGGTGTCATGAAGCACTTTTTCCCCCCTTATTTACAGACCTGTTTAAGTTTCATGCGCCATGCCCTGTGCATAAATACCACCAGTCAAGTGTTCAGGTGCAGATAAAGAGTCATTTGAGAAATGCACTGTTTCAATGTAATTATGAGAATTTTGCAATCTAAATACATGTACTTGTAATTACACGTAAATAAGAGCCAGCTTCCGTTTTAAAAATGGGTAGTTTTAAAAATGGGCAGTGTTTGCCAGCTGGAGGTGAGGCTTTCAGCTGACTGCTAATCTTCCCATTTAAATATGATTCAATGAAAAAGCAGGGTGCTTTTGTGTAGTCATGTACAATCATAATATGTCACTTTTTTAATCTCAGCTGTAGCTACAGCTTGACCTTTATTATTATCTTTTTTCATCTTTATTTTTTTTTTAGAATATAGCAATTATCTTGTCATATGACTAGGCAGTCCATATATATAAAGTCTGCTGCAGTGAAGGTTGACTGGAGTCATTAAAATCAAATCTGTTGAAAGCAATTAAAAGCTTTTTGCTGTTGAACCTTAAACAATTTAAAGCTATATAAAGTTGAAAATTGAAGTCAAAATGCTTGTTCTATCCAAACCACCAACACTGAATATACACCACTCTTCAGTAAAATTACTAGTCTTCCCAAGATGAAATATTTCCCCACTTGACAATAATTGTTTTAGACTTAATAATCATTTTAGTATACGTAGTACTAGTATTACAATTAGAATGAGTGACATTTGGCTTTAGTTAAAAGAATATGAAAAAAATAAGTGTACCTCATTGATTTTAATATATTATGAATTCAGTAAGGACTGCAGATCATTCTTTGTTGAGTTTGATTTGAATGTTCAGTAATTTTAAATTATATCAAATGTGATTTGTGTGCTGCTAAGGAAAGTTGGAGATTATTACATTAAATGCAAACATGGTATATGTTAAGTGATGTTATGATATATAACAAGTTTTACATAGACCAGCTATAATCTTATATATAGAAGGCAATGGCATTATAAACTGGGAATATTTATCTATTTTATTTATCAAATCTAGCTCATTGCAATTGTATTATGTAAAGAATGTGTGGAGTGTCTGTAAATTTAAGCGTCAAAGACCAAAATATTGTGGTACAGAATGTATTTATTGTTAGAGAAATGATTTAAGGAATGTTACGAATTAGAAACGTGTGGAACACTTGGTAAGTTATACCAAGCAAACTTGTATTGAATAAAGTGAAAACTGAAGTATTATTCTTGTCTTATCCAGTTTGAAATCATAACACTGTCTGTTAAAAGACAAGCATGGGTTCATGGAATTAAATTTTTGTTGTCTGTTAAAGTACATGCAAGAAAACTAGAATTTGGTTGAAAAGGAGTTGATCTACCAATCGCAGTGCAGTAGTCATGACTTGGTGGAGCTGGTTGTGTTTTACTTCCACCAAGAACAACTAATACAATATACTCGACCTCTGTTGCACTGGGTTCCTACTTGTAAAGATCTATTGCTGCCCCTGTCCTGGGTATTCTCCATGTCCAATGCTGGACACTATGTTAAATTCCCTGTTCTTCCGCCAAAAATATTTTATTTACACGATAAAGATATTCAAGTTTAAAGTTTTTTAAATAAAATTTAATCTTATGCAACATATATATTGACCATAAATTGAAATTTCACTACCATAACAGGAGGCAATGGTGCAACATAATGAATTTGACAAAATTTCACTGATGTAAAAATATCTTTATTTTCTCTGCTGTATCATAAAGGCATGATGTTAACATTTATAGCACCATCTTGCACATTTCTTGGTATTTATCATCAATATCTGGGAAAAATAAAATCAAGGACAATTCATATTGTAAAATTCTGCAATGATTACGTTCTAAATTTATCCATTCAAACAAACAAATTATTTGTATACATTTCACTCTTAATTCGTATGAATTAACCAACCAATACAGTTATTTTCACATGAACCAGCAATAGCGAACATACAAGATCTGTAGTTTATTCGTCTTTTGAAAATATGCAATATAATAATATATTGCATTATATAATATGCATTCACACAAACCTACTCATAATAGACAATATACGCTGAAGCTTGCACAGTACAGACACTTAACAAAAAAGTCTTTCTCATTTTTAATTAACAGCTGTCAAATTTTAGCTAACATTTAAAAAATTGATACAGTTTAAACAAATAACGAGTTTTACATAATTATATATACTCTATCCTCATTTTGACCAAAAATGCTTTTCACTCCCAGGAAAATGAAATGCTTGGGAAGCTGTGTGTGTGTGTGTGTGTGTGTGTGTTTGTTTGGGAGGGGGGGGAGGGGGTTCAGCAGCAGGAAATTTAACTGAGGCAAAGGTATTTAAATCATGGGAATTCCTACCAGTATTACATCAAGAAGTTTTCAATATTTGCCCCAAAAGCAGAGATTTGCAGAAAACACTGGGCATTTGATTGGCAGCTGACTTAATTTAAACTTGCCCTAACAGAGTTCATGTTGGGTCCGAAGAAAGATTAACCTAAAGACTTCAGCTGAAGAAATGGAAGTGTAACTGTAGTTGCTCTCGTCTCGGTTTGCACGTGCTGCAACCAAGTGTATTACGTCAAAGCGTTTAATATGTCTCAGTAGAAATTTAGCTAGTGTCACACAACCAAGAAGTGTTTAGGCCTCAAAGAGGTAAATTGTTTTCATTATTTTTTTATGAAAGAAATATCTTAATAATATGGGTATAATAGCAGGTTAATAGTGCATTGTTTAATATAGTGTCTATTTATCTTTATTTATTTTTTATTTACAGTTTCAGGGAAATTTAGGAAATGTACGGAAATGTATTTTATGGAAATATGCTAGAACTATGAAACTAAGAAAATACTATGAACAATAAAACAGAAAATATGGAACTGGAAAATATAAGAACTCAGAAATATTTCCGGTTGAACTCAGCCTAACAGTAAATGGACTTGTTTGCCTAATGAATGCTGTGTGCTGATAAAGTGAAACTCAATTGTACAAGCAGACGACATCGTACCCATTTATGATGTCAATATGGAAGTGTGGTCCAAGGACGTCAAGAACACGCGATAGCGCTCTCGTGAAAATGCTCTGTACTTCCAAGTAAACAGGAACTTTATTGTACGAAGCCTGACTCTGAGGAAAGTAATCAAATACAATTTCAAACAATATTCACAATTCGCAGAGGAGGAATTCATTTCACCATTGGAAACCATGTGTACACAAATTTAACCTAGGCTCTATTCCCATAGATTTTAGATCGATCTATCCCCGCGGGGAGTCTCACTAGATTACTTTCAGATAATCCGACTTAAATGTCCGTCCCGCCTACTACAAGCTGTAAGGGGGTAATTAACTTTCGTGTCCGCCCGGCTGACAGCTATTTAGCGTGAACCCCCAGGGAGTTAGGTCGATCTAAAGTAGGTCGATCTAATCTATGGAAATGGGGTGCAAGACTCAGATTAGTGAGAGATATTCATAAGTTATTAACTGAAAAAACTTCTTCAACCATACAGATGTCCAGGGTCAGTCTAGTCAGAAGGTGTGCAGGAACATGTACTAAAGAGGGTTCCACAGCAATTCGGACTCTTGTCTCTGTGGTGATTTCCGTGGTATACAACTTGTACTATAGTAAAGGGCAGGTCTTCATAGGTCACGCTGTCATCATGACCAGGAACAGTTTTCATATGGACATATAACCATAGTATCATTTTGAATTTTTGTGCTATTAGAAAATAACTTTGACATTTAAATCACACAGTAATCAATTCTGACTTTCAATTATTCGTAAACTTTTGCATTATTAAAGACTATATACCAGTACAGTGTCAGTAGAATGTTTTTTGCCTGAAGTAAAGTTTTAGTCAGGCAGGGTTAATCTGAGAACACATTTGTTCACAGTTACATTGGCCATACTGCATAGTGTATTAAGTAATTATTTTGTATATATTTGTGTATTACAGAATTCCAAGTTATGCACATTCAGGCTTGTGGTAGCAGCAGGTAGTGAAAGGCTGTCTAAGTGGGTTAAACCCTTAATATAGCAAGAAAATGAATTTTCCTGGAAACCTTAACAGTTTTCCCATAATGGCCAAGGTATATCCTATCCAAAACCGTTCAGAAAAATGAAGCTACTTAAAACCGGCATCTCACAGTACAGCTTCAGAATGCGCAATTTCTCTCTTAGTCTCACGGTTTACTATGAATGAAATACTACAGCTGAGACCCGGATGTTACTATTTGGCACCAAGATAGCAAACATGGAGACGCGCGAAAATTCCGAAGAGCATGATAAAGGGGAAGAAAAAAACAGTAGTCACTCTGGTTCGCAAAATACGAAAACAAATAAGAAACAGACACAGAAGCTCTCAAACTGTGTGTTGAGAGGGAGGTGGGGAGGCAGAAGAAACTAAAAGCAGAATTAGGTGTTACATACGAGGCACTGCCATTGCCATATCTACCGGGTAGTTGGCATAAACAGGCAATTAAACTAGAAACTATTGTCGATGATTGTCGAGATGTAGATCTTTTAAAGACGTCTCGAGATCTTAGTACAGCATTAGATTGTGTACAAAATTTTGTTCACAGTGCTGGATTACACAGTGATTTGGATGAGGATATTAGGATTAAAGTAAAAACTATAGAAGAAGAACATGTGTCTACTTAAAAGAACAGGTGGTTATATCAGATCATTGGATTTAGATTAAAGATCACACACCTCTAGCAGGTCTTCTGTTAAGTGTGTGTCCATGATAAGACCAGTCAGAGGGTGGCAGGGTGGGGGTCAACAGATTTCAACCAAATTCAGTATATAGTTACATATATAGGAGATATTAACACTGAGAGCAATAATCCCCAAAGAAACCATTGGATGTAATAATAACATGATATAAGATATTTTGGCCATTTTTGGCCTGATTTTCAGCTTCGATCAATAAAGTCACTTCATGGGTAAATATGTCAAAATTGGTGGCATTTTGAAATAAATTGATAATTAACTAATTTAAACCAACCATTTGACATTAAAAATATGTTCCTAAGTTTCAGTTTAACCCTAAAATTAACGAGCCACGCCCACTTTAATTACCCCTCCCCCCAAACTCACTTTTCAACCAAGCAAGGTTCAAGCATCCATATCTCCCTTTTTGCAGGGTTGACAGCCATAAAATTGCATAGGGATTCTAAGCACATATTACCCATATAATACAAGTTTTCAAAAGTATGTTAAACACAACAGAAGATATTAAAAAAACAACCTCAAATTTAACATAATTTATTGGAAAAAGCAAATGGCCAATATCAAAATGTAAAGAAATTGTTGAGAGATTTCCTTCCAGTACTCAAATTAAAGCTTAGCAACAGAGTCAAGAATGCAAACAATGCTTTGATACTGACAAATATATCCAAAATGTTATTAATACAGGATGGTCACCATCAATTCTGTTCAAAAGTACACTAATTACTCTGATTATTTAAACAGCCCATTCTCGCAATATTGCCATTTTGAGATCTGTCATGTTTTACTGCTCACATAATGTACTTTTCAGACAGAGCCATATAACTTGTGAATAACTTAGAAGTATTAACAACAAATACTTTTGGGGAAGTTAGTGATCTAATTTTCCTCAACTTTAATGAGCCATCCGAAAACAAAAAGAAATTGTGATTTTGCACGTCAGAATGAAAAATGTTGAAATTATATTTAAAAATAATCATTAGTGGTAGAGTACTTCAACTACATCAAATGAAAGATTAATCTTCATGGATTTACTTCAGCAATAAAAAAAGGGAAAAATGATGTTGCCATGGCAACAAAACATTTACTTAAATGGGGCATCTCAATTTTTTTTTTGTTTGTGTGTGAGTATCTCGCCCTCATCCAGCCTGAGGTCAATAATACTTCACATATACCTTAGGTTTAGGTAGTTCTTTAATAGTATATTAAAATTGTGATCTGCAGTACCATCTACTTTACTTAACCAGTTGCCCAATGTCTCTATGAAAGGCTTTGGATACTTTTCACTTAAACTAACATTTTATAATGTCAGTTAGCTTTGGATATCATTAAAAGGAATGCAAAGATTTTGAAAATGGTTTCTCTCGTCTATAGGCCACCGCATCACACAAAGTTCCATGCATGTGATATCTTTTTTATGAGTAAAAGGAGGTCAAGGTAAGAAGTAGATTTTTTTATTAAAATAAACGTAAAACAACTATGAATGTACTTTCTGGAATGCAAAAATGGATTACAAAACTAGTTTCTGCAATTACTCTTGGATTGCATTTTATAGTGTTCACAGAAAGATTGGATATCACCATTGTACTTCAAAGCAGCCATGAAAAAACAACTGATCATCTTTCTCTATCAGCAGCACCCAAGTTATATTTACTCACAGTAGATTTGGATCCATTTTCAGTTACAGTAAAAAAGAAGCACAATTTTAAAAAGGACAATGAGCAATTCTATCTAGCAAAAGGAAGTAACATGAACTGAATAAACAAACGTAATTATTATAGATAGGAAATTTTCCCATACATGTCTCTATGGCTCACTGCCTTGTTCATTTGCCTACTACTGCAACTAAATTTCTAATGTCTCTTTTATTGTTTGAACTAGATTAATCCTTTCTACTTCGCAGACTACTGCATCATCATCATCATTATTCTCATCAGAGAGAGCAGGCTGAACCAAGCGGCCACACTTTTGGAGAGTAGCCAGTCTGGAGAAGTAACTTGCTATTTGCTGGCTAGTCAACCACTCCTCTTTCAAAAACTGCTTTGCCCCAGTGCTTGGGTCAGTTAAGTATTTCATTTTCCTTGAAACATCCTGTGGGTTCTCTTTCCTCCCTGTGTTCAGTCCTCTGTTGAACTCTTCTACCAAAAACTCCTTGACATTTCTGGAGTACCTCTTTCCTCCTCTGCTCCCCTTGAGAGCCCATCCAGCAGGCAAATCTGTTGGTTCTGACTGGGTCAGTTGTCCACTAATGGAAGAAGTTGCAGCTTCTCTGACACCCACAAGTTTGCTGGCCCATTTTACTCTTATCTTGTCATACTCTGTTTCTGTGTACATCTCAAACTGATGATTGCCAAACGCGATGTGCTTTGTCAACTCATCCTCTGTGTCAAATAATTTTACGCACTGTTCCTCGGGACAGGAAAACTTCTCTGTTTCTTGAGCTGGAGCTCTCCAACCTGTAGTGCCAACAGGGACAGAAGGAGCCGTAAAGCCTTGCTTCAAGACAATCCCAGTGGCCCCTTGACCTTTGGCATAGCGGAGGAGAGAATCTTTGGGAGTGATGGTGCCCTCACCAATGTTATATGCCTTCCAACATGTGACGCCATCCTCAGAAAAACTGAAATTGTTGAAGTTTGTTACTCCAACCCAGGTATGTTTGGTCAGGGACTGCTGATCTAGATTCAGCTCTGCTACAGCAACTGCACAGCCCCTAACACCGCCAGAAGATTCACACGCAGAATACATATCCTCTGCTGTGAGGACATCATGGCCTTCGTTAACATATCTTCTGATGTGAGACTTCAGTGGAGCTATTTTCCTGTCACAGATGTCTTTCCCGGATTGTGCTTCGCTAAAGTCATATCGGCTTATTTTTATTCCACTTCTGTTGGAAAGCTGAGGTAATGACAACAGCAAAGGCGCACAATGGTAACAACCGGCATTGTCAGAGCGCAGGAACACTTCATTTACATCTGGAGCTTGCACTTTTAACTGACTGAGGGATGACTCCAACACTGACAGGACACTAAACCAATTTTGTGAACATTTTTCTATGATGTGCACGAAGCAGTGGATCTGAAAACAAAGCAAACAGGTTTATTCAAATGCATGAGTTTCTGGTGATAGTTACATTCAGCTTACTATGTGCAACATTACTTACACAAGCAATTCATGTTTAGGCAAAATAACCAAACATAACTGTAAACAATTCTGTTATTTTCTCATTATTTAGTATAGTTATGATATGCTCACATCATATGTGCCATCATCAGCCCTGTTTGTTACTGCTGCTGTCACATGCCAAGAAATTCCCTTTTTCCCAAACCACTCTTGTTGGGCTTCTCTAAATCTAGATGGCAGAAATTTCATTGCCCAGTCCATTGTTATCAATGCTTGGTTAGGTGTCAATTTATCTAAAACGTCATGTTTTGCCTGCTCTTGGTTTTTAGACCGCACAATGTGCTTTTTTCACATAGTAATGCTCTGTTTTGCCTGCCTAACATCATGCAGCAGCTCCTCTCTCTCATCATCATACCTTAAAAAGAATAAAAAAGTGTGATATATTTTCACTTCTGACACATTACCAACTTAGTTTAAAAAAATACCGTCTTCGTAAATTTTTATCTTTCCATTTTTTAGAAAAAATTACAATGCGCATATACTATGAGCCATGATCTTACTACTGAGAAATGATGAAACATGCTTTGTACTTTTTTCATTTGCTGACACGCTCTGGTTTTGTAAGTGAACTCAAAATCAACAAATAATCTGGAAGTCACATGGTATGTATCAAATTCACTTAGAAACAACTTTCTTTATGACAAATATTTTGCACCATTACCTAAATACAGTGGACCCATCTGACACAGCATGCTCTATTTCAACCATCACTTCTCTGAGGTCAAAGCACCTTTCACACTGAAGGTCATGAATGTGAGTGCAAGAATCTTCGTCTGATAAGGCAAACGAAATACAATGGTCTGCACAACTGCTCTCCATTTCAATATGTATTTTGTAGTCTGCCTTCAAATAGTTGCTTCCATTTTTCAGTCTAGAGTTCTTGTCTTTTACCCACTCTTTGGAAAACCCTAAAGAAAAATATTACAATCTATGAAAGGATAATGCTAAAATATCATAAAAAATGTGAAGTTGTGACATACACAATAAACATCAGTATTACATGTCATGTAGATATAAAAAATCATGTAGATAAAAAAAAAGGGATACTAGAAAAGAAGTTTTCAAAATAATCTTTTTTTTTACCTAGATTTCCCAGCTGGAGCACTATACCCTCCAAAGTTGAAAACCCATTAGCTCCATCTGCTGCAATATTGTCAAGACCAGAAATGGATTTTTTCTGGGAAGCAGAACATACCTACAATAAAGAAAACCAAATACTAATGAATGACAAGCTACTGGATTCTTGGAGATGAAAAGAAAAAGAAAAAATAATTTAATGATAAGAAAACCTCAAAACTAAGCTTTACTTATCTGATATATGTACTTAAGATAATATTCTCTCATACATACATTTTATATTTTGTGTAACTCAGTTACAAAAAATTCACACACACAAAAAAAAAATTGATGCCATCAAATACTTGTGTTATATATAATCCAAGTACCATGATTTACCTGTAAAATATTGAAAAGTGTGCTTCTTCCTAAGGGACTATACTTAGTCTCTTCACAGTAAGAAAAGTATAGTTGGACCAATCTGGAGGCAATAACTGTTCTGACTGCATTAGGTACTTCCAATTTTTCTCCAGAATCCAACTTTATCTTCTTTGTGCCATAAGCCACATCTTGCAGAAACTCTGGTCTAGATATAAAATCAAGAAAATGATTCACTTTCCCCATGTCTAAACGAGCTCTTGTAATAGGTTGCTGATGTGGGACAGGCTGTCCAACCCCAACAGTTTGGGCATGCCTTCTTGCCTCTGAAATTCTGTACCGAGTCAACCCAGGAATGAGTTTCTGCAAAAGAATTTTGATGAAATTTATCTTTAAGTACTTTTTTCACTATTGTAATAACGTTTTTTCAAATTACCATTTCAATTGTCAAATTTCTATCAGATTCTTGACAAATATCACAGTGAAGATCAAAATGCTGAAAATATCAATAAAAATTTTAGGTAAAATTTTGATAAAAGATTATTATTTTTACTTCAATCAATTTTTTTTTATTTCAAAAAATGTCTCAATGAATAACATGCTTATAAACTGACACTAAATAAAATTTTATATATAAACCCTCACCATCAATTCAGTACTGTTGTGCTCTTTAGCTAATAATGAAAGAATTTGGCGTCTTGTGTCTGAGGTTTCTGCTGACAAATAACACTCAACAAGGATCATTGTGAGACCTTCCTCTGATTCAACAGGTTCTGGCTGCTGGACCCGCTTCCACAACCTATCTTCTTGCCCTGGTGCCAAGCAACTAAGCACAAGATTAATCCCTTCCCTTGCCTTCTGGGTGTAAAGTCTTCTGGTTCTAGGAGCAGCACTGTCAAAATCTGTCAACATCTGTCCATCCACTGGTGGGAGCCCTCCATTCCTATAAAAGTGATTGAGGTTAGCAAGATCCATGTTTCTTGCAGGAGTTGGTGCCCAGGACGATTCTAAATCTGATAAAGGTCTGCCAGGACTTTCAGTGCTGCTACCACTCGAAGATGGTAGAACAAACTTGACAGGCTAAAACAAGGAAATAATTTTTCATTATTTTAAATTATGTGAAAAAATATATATACAAATAATGACTAAATACATCAGAAATATTTTATCTGTCAATACTTTAGCACAAAAAGTAACACAAATGAAAAATTTCATACCCTTTTACTTCTTGGTGGTAATGTTCCAAGTGAGGTGGTGCTAGCCTCTGAATCAGAAGAAATTGCTTGGGCAACTTCAGAAGGTGACTCTTCTATAATTGTCTGTAACCCTGATGGTCCAGGTTGAGGTTCAGGATAAGAAATCTAGAAAAAAAATAAATCAATAAATGTTGTCTGTAAACATAGGAATTTTCTACATAAGTCATGAAATTGAAGTAAACAGTTACAAAAACCATGTCAGTGATAGATAAATAGTGAATGGGTGTAAAGGGGTATACTTACTTGAGCTTCAATGTAAACATACACACACATATAAACCCCTTGTGAAAATAATATTTAGAAATAAAAAATTGACATAAGTAAGAGCCCCTTAGAGAAAAAAACATGATCTAAAAAAACATATACCTGTGATTCTGGCTGAGAAATTGTTGGCTCAGGCTGGTCTACAAGTTCAGTGGTCCTCCACTGTTTGTGTTTTTGATAACACTTGTAACAAAGGCCTAGAATTTACATGAACATTTAAATGCTATATCTATTAAAAACGTGTATCCCATGGAAAACATATTCATACATTATGCCACTTCATTTTGCTTAATTCCCCCTTCAACTATCTTCTCTCTATATATATAACCATACATATATATATTCAAAGGTTTTTTCAATGTTTATTCTCGCGCAAACAAAGTGATATAATCATTTTCTTTATATAAATATATATAACAAACACTTCACATGAAAAAAAAGGCCAAACTTAACAGTAGATTATGCTATTTACAAGACGGTGTCCGTTAAGAATTTGATCTCTTACCTGACCCAACGGGCATCAGCACATCAAAATGTGATTTGATTTCTTTTGAAAACTGGACAGTCACGCCGCGCTTAGGTACTGGTTTGTTTTTACCACTATGCAGTGGATACTGGCACTTCCTAGATGGCAACCAACAAAGCCCAAGACCGAAGCGATGAGCTGGGCATATCGTTGAGTCTAAGAGTTCATCGTCTGGGTCAACAAAGAATCCACATCTGAGGAAAATCAGTTGCAATTCATTTCTTGCTGTGTTCTGATGCAAGCCCATCCTTCTGAGATGTTCCTTGACATCTTTAGTACACGTTCAGGATATAGTACATGTTTATAAGTACTGTGTGCGCCGCAAACAATATGATCAGCTCCACTAATGTTTGCAAAAGTACACCGTGAAATACCCGCCATCTTGAAAATAGGTCGCGGAGTTAGCATCGTTATTTTGCAATTAGTTTCTAAAACTTAAAGAAAATAAATTGTGTTTTTCCTCTAGGAGTCTATTTGTGATGAAAATGTTTTAACTGAAATCATTTTTCACAAAATAATGCATGATTTTGATGAACTGATGTAGTTAAAGAAACAATTTCGAATCACGCTTATGTTGGTAAGTATTACGTAAATGTACATTTTAGGGCATTTTTAAAATGACTTTAACTATATTTTTACAGGTTTTATCACAAATTTTATTTCACATACGAAATTTTAAAACCCTTTTTTATCAATACATACTAAAGACATGTAAATAAAACCTGCAAAAAAGAAGATATGGGTGTTTAAAGAATGGGGGGGGTGTCAAGCATTCGGAAAACATGCTTAAGTAAATGTAAGATTGTGTGTTCATGACAGTGTCATTTTGATAAGTCTATAGTGGGTATTAAAGTTCTTAACTTAACCCATCATATGGTCCATTAAAAAAAATCCTTATGATGTACATGATTTTTTAAAAAATTATTGAATATTATAGCTCGCCAAGCTAAAAAAATGGTATATTTTGCCAAGAAAAGACCTTGCCCCATATCTCTAAAACTAATGATCCAAAATGAGAAAGCCAGTGGCTCACAATATCTTTCATGTTGATGGTTTACCACACCAAAAATTATTAAAATCTGCTGACCCCCACCTTGCCGCCTACTGACTGATCTGTTTGGCTTTCTCATGGACGCGCTCTTAAGTAGGCTTCCAGTCCCTAAACCTGCTGTTTTTGATGGTAACCCTTTGCAATATCCGGGATGGAAAGCATCATTCATCTCTCTTATTTCCCATCATAAAATACCCAATGTGGTTATACTGCCAAAAAAAAAANTAAAAAAAAAAAAAAAAAAAAAACACTTCAAAGTGAGCAAAAAATCTCATTTTACATTGTTTCAGCCTGCCCTTTTTTGCATGTTGTTATAGATTTTAGGCAAGGAGCATTGTGCACCTGTACTCGGTATCTTAAAACACTGAGTGCATGACAATAAGCCTATTTTGTTCATTTCGTATTAGCTTTACAGTGTGTAATCCATTAGGTATGCAGAATGTATTTCTTATATTTATTTATTCTAGCTACAAGATGGAATCCTCAGTAATAGAACTGAACAGAAAACTAACAATGTGGAGGACAGAAAAACCACTGTCAGTTATGGGAAATGGCCAGCACATGGCAGTAAACACACAGCATTCTGTTACCGCATCAAATGACATATGACAGTAGAACATCCTGGGAAAGTTTTATCAAGCCCTTCCTAGCACAACCCTGGCTGAATTCTGTTAGTGGACAGAAGAACAGAAGCTTTTTAGAGTGTAGTGGCGCCGCTCCCGAAACAGGTTGTAGGGCCGGCTTGCCCAGCCCCTCCTCACCCGATCGTGCGTTAATGTTGCACATGGGTACATTATTGGTGGCAGCAGTGCTGGTAACAACCCAAAGCAACTTTTTGTGTAACTTTCTTGAGCTCGTACACGGTTATTGCCATTATAACAGTGTTTTTAGCGGAGCTCGACATTTGTCTGCTATAGTCCATGCTAACGCACTTACTGATCCCGATTTTTACCTTTCTCTCAATATTAATAAATTAAATTTCTTTCTGCCTTTTTGTATATTATTTTGGTAGTGTTTACGTCTACATTGTTTATTTTCTTTTCCAGCTGGTTATATTTTTGCTCATTTTAGTAAAATACAATATTTTTATCTGTGTCGGTGTTTTTCATTATTCATTCACAAGTGTTTAAAAAGTATATCGTTTTTATAATATTTTTTATCTGTGTGGGTGTTTCTTATTTTTCTTAAAGTTAGGTGAGATCCGGGGATTTGGCCCAACGTTCTCTCTGCAAACCGTGTTGGCAGTGCAGGTTAATTTTGCCAGCAAGGAGGAACTCGTGGCGATTCCCGGAGTCGGGTGAGGCTGGCGAGGCCCCTGGTCTCAGTGAGAGAATACACGTTGATAATCACTCTCTTGCACTTTCATGGCGGTCGAACTGGAGGGGATTGATTTTGCCCTTAACTCCAGATTTCAGGACCGTGAGGGTGATGATGCAGGCCACGCGCCGGCCGTAAAAACAGAGGTCTCTCTACCGGGCAGCAGTGGCAACTGGGTGTCCATGTTGAAACCAGATGTGAAAGTAGCTAAACCCATAGTGGCTCCATTGTTGGCGCCCCCAGTGGTGCTTGCCGGGGGAGCACCAGCCCCAAAGCCGTTGTTGCTGACCCCGGCGGCATTTCCTGTGGGACGACCGGATAGGGGTGGAACATGTCTGAGACAAGCTTTAGCCTGCCCGATAGCGTACTATCAAGTACGTCGTTGGGGATAGGTAGCTGGTTGGGGCCCCAGGGGCCCAGTCAGTCGGGTAACAGTCAGCCAGCCAGTCAGTTCGGTGGTAACACTCAGGACAGGTAGGGCACGTGACCTCTACGGTCACTGCTTAAGTTGCTCTGTTACGACGGGAGTTCAAACTGGGAATTGTTTGAACTCAAGTTTACACACTTCGTCCAGTCTCATGAATGGACCAAAGAGGAGCATCTGAACGGGCTGATATGGTGCCTCAGTGGCAAAGCCCTGGACTTTTTCTGATTGATACACACTCAGCATGTGGTGTCACATCTGGCCCTGCTGCAGAGGATGAAAGAGTGGTTCGGGGATGTAAAAACACAGGTGTCGGCACAGACACGATTCCATCACGCATCACAGTTAGCTGGGGAGTCCCTGGAAGAGTGGGCAGACAGGGTCATGACCCTGGGCTGCAAGGCGTTCACTCGACTGCCAGAGGAGTTCGTCTCCCGGCTAAACATGTATAAATTTTGCCAGGGCCTCTCGGATAGGAAAGCAGGCCAGGAGGTATGCCTCCGCGAGCCAGCGTTGATTCAAGACGTCATATGAATGGTGCACAAATACCAACAAGTGCACGCAGCCTTCGGTAAAAAGAAGGATAAAAAATGCTTGTGTCCCAGCCTCACTGGATTTTACCAAAGCCCTTAGAGAGTTGGAGGAGTGACTAACTACATGTCTCCGGGCAAGCAACAGCTCTCAGTATCAGGCTAGAAACAGGTCAATGGCCCGTTATAACTGCAGTGAGGTGGGGCATTTCAGGAACAACTGCCCAAAGAAGGCTTTAAACAAGGGCAGGTCAGGAAAGTAGAAGGTCGTTCCCCGAGCCCGCAGTTGGCTGAGACCTTAGATAATGGGCCTGACGAACAGGGCAGTGTGATCATCGACTATTTAATAACTCCTTCCTTTTCGCCCAAAAGGAGGGCAGATATTTATTTTTAAAGGGAATTTGGATGTAGAAAAAGATGACTGGAGGGTGGATGGCCATAGGTGGACAAACAGCATTTCTAAAAAATTACCCAGGAAACAACCCTTATACAAAAAATCATACTTACATGCAAAGGGTGCAGATGGAAAAGCCATCACAGATTTTAGGAAGGATGTATACATTCCAATAAACAATGAAAATATTGCCGTCATCCATTACATCGGGATGACAAACTGTCTGCACCTGGTAAACACGCGTACAGTAACAGCTTAAAACAGACTAGGCTCTTCTTCCACACAAAACCCTCGGTGATGAAAAGGATTGCCACCGAATCAATGGATCAAGTTCCTCATAAAATTTATAAAGAATTAATAACAGAGCAGCCAAAGAACCCTCTACATGATGAAGCCACAGACAGGCCAAGAAATGTGAAACAAATATCAAACATTAAAGCAACAAAAGTAGCAGAACAAAGAATTTCCAGGGATGCCATCATGAACTTACACGAAATGGCCTTTGAAGAAAAAGGATTTATTTGGCATATAACGACTTATCCGGATTTAGTGGTTGTTTGTGGGATGCGTGAAATTCTTGACCCTATGGCGGAGACAATGGCATGGAACAAAGATGGAATTCTCCTTTCCTATGATACGCCATTTTGTGGTATTCCTTTGTTGTTCCGGTGTTCTTTGTTCAAAGAAAACCCCACGATTCCAACGCTGTTCCTTTTTCATGAACAAAAATTTCAGACAGTGCACGAGCTATTTTTTACCATCTTCAAGAATCTTGTGAAAAAAAAAGCTGGACTTCCAATAGTTGTGGATATGGAACAAGGAATCGTGGGTGCTCTCAAGTCAAAAACAGCTGTAGCCATCGCCTGATGCTGGAGACATTTACGGGAAGAGTTCCAACGCAAAATGATCGCCGACGGGGTTCCAGTATATACCCAGAACATATTCATCAATGACCTATATGCTCTGTTATGCTCCCAGACTGAAGAACAACTATTCCTTGATTCTACAGAGTTGCGAACAAGAATGGCCCCCCAGAATTATGAAATATTTTGTCGATAATATCCACACCAAAAGGGAACATTTTGGGATCTGGACAATTACTGGCAAGTTTGGGGCATATATCACAGATCAAGGAATAACAACCAATCAGTCAGAAGGGTTTAACTGGCTGCTTCATGACATACAAGGGTGGAAAGAAGCCCCCATTGATTGTGTGATCCTTACTCTGAAGTATCAAATAAATGTACCAGTACGTTAATTAATTTTTCCAATTTCTTCCTGCCAGTATGCTCCATTTCCACCCAGTATGCTTATTTATTTTTCAAAAATCTTCCACCTGGTGTGTTTATTAAATACCTATCATACTGGTGGGAAATTATACAAGTTTTTTATTTTTTTAAATTGAAGTATAATGAGAAGAAATACTGGTGCACCTATCGAGATCTCAACTCATAGCTACTGTTCGACATACAGCACTGGAAAGTAGGTCAAGCGAAAGCCGCTCTCTGAACACAACGGTACATGCGTTGTCTGATTTCAGTTCCTATAAATAGACATCCCTTCAACAGTGACTACTCATGTATATCGATCAAATGATGTCATGTCACAAGGTCATAGGATCATATTTATAGCTAACGAGGTCATTTCAAGTGCAGCAAAGAAGTTGTGTCTGTTTTCAAACGTCAATTATGATTTAAACCATGTTAAATCACACTTCTATGTAAGATAAACCCTTAGGAGTTTACAGGTATGCAAAATGAACCTTATATCTGAGAATAAATTTACTTTGAATAACGTCTCCAAATCAGTATTTTCAAGTAAAATGTTCCTTTAAGATTATTTGCCTATTTTCAGGTTCCCATTCTGCCTCCTTTGACGTGAATGACTATGTTTTGGTGAGATATGGTGCAGTATCAATACCAGCTGTGGTTGTTAGGAGGTTCTGGATTGGCTGTCAGATGTTTTGACAAAGATAGCACTAGATCATATGCTGCTCAGGAGTTTGAGTATGAGGTGCTGCCAAAGGATATCATATCAACTTTGGATGCCCCCACTATGGAAGCACGTGGCAGCAGAATATAATAGAGAGTTTCCGTTGCAGGTGAGATACGGCGGCTAGATTAATACGTCATCGGTTTGTGCGCACTTGTGACGTTCACCGCATTCATATACCGTCATCCCATCTAGTCTGCGGAATACAAGCGCTCCTATCTAGCCAGTGCGGAAGATTATTGAAAATAGTTATTAAAGGTTTTGTTTGCTAATTTATATGACTTATATACTTTTTTACAATAGTTCAAGTGTACGTTCATGCAAATTTCNATTAGAGAGTTTCCGTTGCCGGTGAGATACGGCGGCTAGATTAATACGTCATCGGTTTGTGCGCACTTGTGACGTTCACCGCATTCATATACCGTCATCCCATCTAGTCTGCGGAATACAAGCGCTCCTATCTAGCCAGTGCGGAAGATTATTGAAAATAGTTATTAAAGGTTTTGTTTGCTAATTTATATGACTTATATACTTTTTTACAATAGTTCAAGTGTACGTTCATGCAAATTTCGACTTTTTAACAGAGAGGAGCCGCTAGTTTTGGTTTATCAGGCACGTAGTCGGGGGTTGATCGTGGGGTTCTTACGAACCGCCATTTTTGTCGGGAAAAATTGCACTTTTGGGTAATATTTGTCTCCTTTTTCATAAAAAAGAATCCCCCCCTTGGAAATAGATGGCTACGGGGCCGTATATTGTTATTATTATATTGGAATGAGCGCCAGCATTCCGGGACATTACCGGAACGCGAAGAGAGAAGCGCGTTACTGGATACATTAGCACATACGTAACAATCTAGCCGTCGTATCCCAACTGCACCGGAAACTCTCTATTATAATTTCAGACTCTGAGTCAATGCTTTGTCAAAATTTCAAGCAATTTTGTAGTTGAGTTTTCATTTATGTAGAAATAGTTGATATATTTTTCATATGAAGACATGGACTAGGCATAGGTTAGTTTTAGTTAACGAATAAAGGTTACAGGAGGAGACTGATTGTGTCAAAAGTGTGACATCACATGACGCGTAGTGGTGTAATACGAGAGGGTGATTGGTAATTTTGTAGGTGAAAGAGAGGGAGGACATGGACTCAGAAAAAAAGTTGATTTTTCAACAGTTTTTTCAGCATTTTGGCAAATTCAATGTGGGACTCAGAACTCTCAGGGGCATGAAGCCGAATGGTAATCAAATTTTCTACGTGTCCCAGTGATTGGGAAGGAACGCGCCATTGCGCCATACGCGCATAGAATCGTAACTGGGCGCATAAAAAGACCTGTGTGTGCGCCATAAGGACGCGTGATATCGTTATACCTCGTTATACCTGGAAGTGGAACTACATGTAGCACCTCTCAGTCATGTGGTTTTCAGCCCCGATGGCTTCATCTATGGTCGTGGCTGAATTACGACAGTATTCAAAGAAAAATGTATTGCCAAAAATGTAAAAAGGCTGGACTCAGAAACCTGTTCACCGAGGGATGCACCACGTTCAAAACCTCTAGTATGAAAAGGCACAAGCTGTCGTCCGATCACCGGGGAGCAAGTTGGCGGCTGGCCCTCAGTGCCGACATGGCTTATATAGTGCAAACGAACTTTTGCAGTCTATGAGTTCCCAGATCGACGGCGCTGTGAACAAGATCTTAAGTAATTCATAGTTTATTACTGTATTTGCGGATGAGTCTACCGACATTAGCAATAGGAAGAGAATGACAATTTGCAATAGGAAGAGAATGACAATCACAGCAAGGGCTATAGATCCAGACACGAGCGTGCCAGTGCACATATACCTGAGTGATCTGGAGTATGAAGACGGAACAGGAGAAGGGCTTGCTCAAAAGATCGTTTCTGAGATGAGTGAAAGAGGTAAGTGCACGGTATTTTTTTATGTATAAACTATCTTTAGCCTGCTCTATTTTTGCCAGCGTCTAAAAAGACTTAAGTTATGGTAAAATCACTATGTAATATTTATCACATGGTATCTTGTTTTAATTTATATTACGTAGTAAATAATGCACTGTCCACGAGCCCGATATCACGATAGCAGGCTGAGCGCCAGCGAGGCATGCTATCGTGGATATCGGGCGAGGGGGTAACAGTGCATTATTTGTCATACATACAAAGGGAAATCGTGCATGTTCCCCACCCAATACCCCTAACTTTGAATAGAACACGCTGATATCACCGCGCATGGGGTGATATCAAAGAATGGACTTTCCCTGCGTTTACTGCCTAATTACGGTCACCGTCCAATCATCTTCGTTTGCGTTAGTGGTTTTCAGAGTAGTTGGCCGATTTCCTGCCCATCTTCCGCACGTGGCAGTCACTCCGTCTCATTCATTGTATCGGCCCCTGCAATTCTTTTGTTTTGATATCAGCCCCGTGGTATGTATCTATATATACTAAAAGTGCTACAGTGAGTGATTTTTAACATTCAATTCCCAGGCATTCCTATGAGGAAGATCATTGGGTTTGGCTCAGATGGGGCCTCTGTTATGACTGGAATGAGAAAGGGAGTGGCTGGAAGATTGAAGACGCTGAACCCCCATATGATGAACATCCATTGTATGGCCCATCGCCTCGCCTTGTGCACATCACAGGCAGCAGAGGGTATTACCAGTATTAAAAAAGTTCAAGACTTCATGACAAATCTTTTTATTATTTCAAAGTTTCTGCATCATGAGAGGCTGAACTGCACAAAATACAGTCTATTCTTGAGAGTCCAGTTCTAAAGTACAAGGAGATTCACGCTGTTCGATGAATGTCTTTCTATGAGGCCCTAGATGCCATTTACCGCACTCTTGATGCTTTGATTACCTACCTGAACTCCAGAGGTCTTAAGGATCCAAAAGCAAAAGGGTTACTCAAACAGCTTGCACAGAAAGAAACTTTATATGTCATCTACCTTATGATGGACGTCATGCCTATTGTGACCAAGTTGTGTTTAGTTTTCCAAAAGGAACACTTGGATGTTGCCATAGGCAAGGTACTGTCTTTTAATATGAAATGTCCTGCCATTTTCTGTTAGAATACATAAGTATATTCACTTTAAAGAAATGGTGATTGTGCTTTTTATTTTGATCATTATGTGAAAGGTATGTGTATTTTGTTGATAAATAGGTGATTATATGTTAAGAAATAAACCATTTATTTCTTCCAGTGATGTGGTTGATTATCATTTTTATTTTTGCTTTATTTTAATAATTTTTTTATTTTTCATATTAAAAAAAAAATCTTTATGAAATCATCGTTTAAGTATGTCTGGACTTGTGCCTCCAGGATTTGGATTGCTATAAAGCTGGTGACACACCCCATTCAACTTATATCCAGAAATTTGAAGAAGACATAAAAGAGGTTGATGACCACCTGGAATTCATGGGTCACAGGATAGAGAGTAGGAATGCCAACCTCAGTGCCATTAAGTCCAAGTTCATCAACCAATTCAAAACATCAGGCACAGGTAAGGGATTGTCCAAGCACCCCATGTTTTCAAAAAGCAAAATTCTGCTTCTTATTATTTTGCATTTTTGTATTTGCATTTCTTTTTCATTTTCCAGATTCCCTCAGAAGTCTCTTTTGGACTCTTTCTACATTATGGCTATGAGGACCATAAATCATGAGCCAGACCACATAGCATATGGAAATACAGAGATAGAAAACCTGTTGGCTTTTTATGGAGAAGACATTGTAAGTTAAAACTCCTTTGAATTCAATTTATATATGACAGAATCTGCTAGTTATATGAACATATTAAGGCAAAAAGAAGTTCATAAATGACAATGCTGTTTACTTCACTCTTTGGGTTGATAATAAATTACAGGAATGAAAAATAAATTATTTTAAGATCGTGCAGTAAAATACAATTTGGCCTAAAACTTAAAAAAAAAAAAAAAAAGAAATGTCATCAGAAATCAGATTTTTTTTTTTCTGTTAGGGTAAGTACTTTCGGTAACTGTGGTTTGATTTTTTTTTCTGCGGGTCTTCAACCATCAACCATCAAAAGCAGTGCTGGATAGCCAGAGTGTGAAGGGCCAGTGGCTGATAGCAAAAACCATAGTCAAACAGTGCAGATACCCTGTGGACAGCATGGCTGGGCTTTGGAATTTACTATCCATCCACTACAGGGATGAAATTCCAGATTTGTTAAAACTGGCCCAGATTGCTCTAATTCTTCCATTACACACTTCTGGGTATGAGAGGGTGTTCTCCCAGCAAAACTTAATTGTCACTAAACATAGGTGTAGGCTCAGTCCAGAATTGTGTGATCATCTGCTGAGAGTCAAGATTCTCGGTAGTATGATTAGTTATGAAGATGCACTGAATCTGTGGCCCAGTAAAAAAAGATAACTTCACTAACTCTTTGTAACAGGTAGACAGTAATTGATTGGTCTCATTTTTTTATGCACAGAACTGATCAACATTATTAAAACGCACGTTTCCTAAAGTAATGTTCTTTACCTACTGAAGAGAAATTATGATAATATAGTATATTTTCTGCTATATCTCCCTGGATAGACGAGGGAAGTTTGATATTTGATAGATTTTTTTTATCAGGTATGAAAGTGGACCTTTTAGACTTTAAGTAGGCTTGTTAGAGATTTACATGTTAGATTGTTAAACTGGTTTCATCAAATAAAGACTAATTACTGATGAGCATGTACAGGTTTCCTTGTCATTTTGTTTTCTCATTTATTCTTCTAATTTATACAAAAAGTAAGGCATCCTATTAATTTTATTGAAAAGGACATGTAAAATTCTTGACCAAATAGCTATATTAACATTAAACTTTTAAGTTAAAACTGCAAAACCTGGCATTATTAATAATTCTCCAAAATATTGATACACGTTTGGTGTATTTGTAGAGTTTGAAGATGGCCCATTAATTTCAAGCAATGGCCCATTGATGTGTAAAATGGCCCATAAAGGGTGGCCCAGGAGGGACCCATGTCCCATAGGTGCTTTGAGCCTTCCCAATCACTGCAAATGCTGCAAAATTATTACAGGGGAGCTATTTTGAATAATCTGCATGATCTCAATGTCATGAAGGATGCCATATGGCCACTTTGTTTCACTACATGTCCACTGATGATGGCCCACATCACAGCAGGTGGCCCATGGGTGAGAACTTGTGGTGTTTCTATAACAGAGCTATAGCTAAAGGGGATGAACCCCCACAAAATGAAGGAAATAAATTCTACTTACCTGTCCTTTAAATCAGCACAAGCCCTTGTGCCCATTTATAAAAGAATGACAGATGAAAAGTTGCTTTAAAAAATGACCCATGGAAAAACAACCAATGCCAATGAATCACTAATTAATCTGATCTGGGTTCATTGCCTCAAAAAAGTGTTTGTTAGGAAGAACAGAGTAGAATCTGAAGTTGCCCTGGCTGTTGTCCAATAGAGTTATTTTGAGATATAATAGAGGTAATTTGCATCTTGCTCAAGCCACGCTCAACATAGGTGTAGAACCAACTGAAATTTGTATGGCCTCTCTGACTAGGGCAGACGAGCTGTGGATGAAAAGGTATGATCTGCAAGCTGGGTTGTTACTAGTCATGTGGAAAACAATTTTTATCCTATCATCTCTAAGTAACTACGCCACGTGAAAAACATCCAGTAACGAGGCCAATGGTCACTCAGCTTTATTTCATATGCCTATTAAATTTTCACTCCTGGGACAGTCTTTGTTTAGCGCCGCCAGCTGTAACATGCGTAATATTTTGCGTTAGTAAACCGACTTTGCTAGTTTAAAGCCAATTCCGCTTTGCTCTCTATTATATACTTGTCTCTACTACCTTTACTACAGCGTCATCATGGGTGAACAGTTCTAGACTTAGAGGAACGAGTATGAACTCAGCAATCAGACAATGACGATTTTGAGTGAAGTGGAGTTCAACTCATCTCATGGGGATCCTGCAAGATGCTGACTGACACACTAATTCAGAAAACATTTGGCAAGACGCTACCACTTGGGCAGCTGCTGCTATTGCAGGAAGCAGTTACCTCCCTGAATACGTAAGAAACCAACCGGGACAGAGCAAATCGCTGATGCTGCAGGGATGCTCCCTGAGAGACGGGTAGGCAGCAGCAGAGGACCGGAAGCAAAGCCGCCATCCTCCTCAAAGACAGGATTTGACGTTACTAACATGGCAGCACCCACACCAATCGAGGGGGAGTTGGACTACATGAAATTGTGTCAGCTTTTGGGGACCAAAACAGGAGAGGGAGTTCCTAAGGAAACAACGCCTCCTCAAGGTAAGAGCACCTTTGACCTGTTCGATTCCCTGGGTGCTGCTAACCCCGCAAAACGCCACTATGACGTCCGGGACTTTGTTATGTTTAAACAGCAATACAACACCAGCAAAGCTGACAGTGCAACCGTTAGGATCGTGATTTCAATGTGTCCCTCAACAACAGACGCCCCCCCCAGAGAGCATGATACCCATGCAGTACACTGAAGCCAGCATTAAGATTCTCACAGAAATGATAGTAAAAGAGGGCATAGACTTGACAACTGTTGTGAATTATGTTAGCTATATCACAAAGATTACTTGCATGGCATAGGCCTTCAAATGGCAATCAGTGTTACACTATGATAGGGAATATAGGAAAGCCCACGCTACACAAGGGTTTCAGTAGGGCACTGACAGTGTTTTCCTCATGCAGTTGCTGTTGACATCAGTAAAAGCCGACCAACCAACTTGCCCCCAAAGACAACAAAGGCAAAGTAAAACAGATCCATCTATGGGCCGGAATTTATTTATGGTCCAATTAATTACTATTAAGTTTGTCTGCTCTCCTTATAGTGTTCTAGATTATGGGAAATAAGGGTCATAAGATCAAAGCAGCTTTTTCAGTATAATCATTGATGAGACACAAAATGTAACAGTTCACAAAAATTTAATATTTTATATCAGAGCTGTTAAAGCTGGGCATCCGTGGACTAAGTTTGAGGCTAACATAACTGTAAAAGATGGCAAGGCAGAAACTGTATTTAATGCCATTTTACTTCATTTAAGAGATAAGGGTTTTGATTTACGTAAAGTTATTGCACTTGGTAGTGATGGAGCAAGTGTTATGTTTGGACGTTTGAATGGGGTGGTTGTTAGGTTCCAAAGAATAATACCTTCAATTCTTCACATTCACTGCTGTGCACATAGACTTGCCCTTGCAAGTGCACAAGCGTATTCTGCAGTGAACTATTTACAGGATTACAAGGACACATTGAATTCCATTTTTCTATATTTTAATGCTTCATCAGTGAGATATGAAAAGCTCAGAGAACTTCAGGAAGTCCTGGAGGATTCAGATATAGTAAGCCTAGCCCAACCAGCCCTGCCGCAAACTGTAGAGTTACAATTGAAATCCCATGTCATTGAAATGGAGAGACGACTCTACGGGTTAAAAGTCCGAGATATGCAGCGACTTGCATATGATGTGGCGGAAAAAGCACAGGTCGTCCATCCGTTTAACAGGAAGCTATGGATGGCAGGGCAGGACTGGGTGCAAGGTTTTCTCTCGCGACACGGCCTAAGCATTCGTCAGCCTCAGTCAACCAGCATCGCGCGTGCTGTAGGCTTTAATAAGCCGCAAGTGACCAATTTCTTTGGCATGTAGAAAGCATGTCTAGACGCCCATCACTACGCGCCGTCCCGAATTTGGAATATGGACGAGACCGGACTTACCACTGTCCAAAAGCCTGGTAAGATTATGGTGGCAAAGGGAATGCCACAAGTCAGTAAAATCACAAGTGCTGAGTGGGGAGATTTGGTGACCCTAATCTGTGCCTTCAGCGCAACAGGAAACTTTGTGCCACCCATGTATATCTTTCCAAGAAAAAGAATGGTCGAAACGCTCATGAAAGACGCGCCACCAGATGCTGTAGGATATGCAAGTCAAAGTGGATGGACAGACTCGGAGCTATTTCTCACGTGGTTGAGGCACTTAGTCAGTTTTACAGCCTGCTCTCGCCAAGACACCCATATCATATTGCTGTAGGCTTTAATAAGCTGATCGTCCGCTTCACGAGGTGCGGCCAGGAAGTTGGCCACTAGGANCAATCGAGGGGGAGTTGGACTACATGAAATTGTGTCAGCTTTTGGGGACCAAAACAGGAGAGGGAGTTCCTAAGGAAACAACGCCTCCTCAAGGTAAGAGCACCTTTGACCTGTTCGATTCCCTGGGTGCTGCTAACCCCGCAAAACGCCACTATGACGTCCGGGACTTTGTTATGTTTAAACAGCAATACAACACCAGCAAAGCTGACAGTGCAACCGTTAGGATCGTGATTTCAATGTGTCCCTCAACAACAGACGCCCCCCCCAGAGAGCATGATACCCATGCAGTACACTGAAGCCAGCATTAAGATTCTCACAGAAATGATAGTAAAAGAGGGCATAGACTTGACAACTGTTGTGAATTATGTTAGCTATATCACAAAGATTACTTGCATGGCATAGGCCTTCAAATGGCAATCAGTGTTACACTATGATAGGGAATATAGGAAAGCCCACGCTACACAAGGGTTTCAGTAGGGCACTGACAGTGTTTTCCTCATGCAGTTGCTGTTGACATCAGTAAAAGCCGACCAACCAACTTGCCCCCAAAGACAACAAAGGCAAAGTAAAACAGATCCATCTATGGGCCGGAATTTATTTATGGTCCAATTAATTACTATTAAGTTTGTCTGCTCTCCTTATAGTGTTCTAGATTATGGGAAATAAGGGTCATAAGATCAAAGCAGCTTTTTCAGTATAATCATTGATGAGACACAAAATGTAACAGTTCACAAAAATTTAATATTTTATATCAGAGCTGTTAAAGCTGGGCATCCGTGGACTAAGTTTGAGGCTAACATAACTGTAAAAGATGGCAAGGCAGAAACTGTATTTAATGCCATTTTACTTCATTTAAGAGATAAGGGTTTTGATTTACGTAAAGTTATTGCACTTGGTAGTGATGGAGCAAGTGTTATGTTTGGACGTTTGAATGGGGTGGTTGTTAGGTTCCAAAGAATAATACCTTCAATTCTTCACATTCACTGCTGTGCACATAGACTTGCCCTTGCAAGTGCACAAGCGTATTCTGCAGTGAACTATTTACAGGATTACAAGGACACATTGAATTCCATTTTTCTATATTTTAATGCTTCATCAGTGAGATATGAAAAGCTCAGAGAACTTCAGGAAGTCCTGGAGGATTCAGATATAGTAAGCCTAGCCCAACCAGCCCTGCCGCAAACTGTAGAGTTACAATTGAAATCCCATGTCATTGAAATGGAGAGACGACTCTACGGGTTAAAAGTCCAAGATATGCAGCGACTTGCATATGATGTGGCGGAAAAAGCACAGGTCGTCCATCCGTTTAACAGGAAGCTATGGATGGCAGGGCAGGACTGGGTGCAAGGTTTTCTCTCGCGACACGGCCTAAGCATTCGTCAGCCTCAGTCAACCAGCATCGCGCGTGCTGTAGGCTTTAATAAGCCGCAAGTGACCAATTTCTTTGGCATGTAGAAAGCATGTCTAGACGCCCATCACTACCCGCCGTCCCGAATTTGGAATATGGACGAGACCGGACTTACCACTGTCCAAAAGCCTGGTAAGATTATGGTGGCAAAGGGAATGCCACAAGTCAGTAAAATCACAAGTGCTGAGTGGGGAGATTTGGTGACCCTGATCTGTGCCTTCAGCGCAACAGGAAACTTTGTGCCACCCATGTATATCTTTCCAAGAAAAAGAATGGTTGAAACGCTCATGAAAGACGCGCCACCAGATGCTGTAGGATATGCAAGTCAAAGTGGATGGACAGACTCGGAGCTATTTCTCACGTGGTTGAGGCACTTAGTCAGTTTTACAGCCTGCTCTCGCCAAGACACCCATATCATATTGCTGGATGGGCATCACAGTCACAAGACTCTGGAGGCCATAGATTTTTGTCGGGAGAATGGAATTGAGCTTCTCACATTGCCCCCACATAGCACTCATAAGCTGCAACTGCTGGACAGAGCCTATTTCAAATCCTTGAAAAGTGCATTTAATGCTGAAGCCGACAGTTGGATGGTCTCTAACCCTGGGTGTCGGATCACAGTCTACGACATGGCTGGTCCATCTGGGAAGGCCTTTTTGAGGACTGCTTTGCCGGAAAAAGCTGTACACGGTTTTAAAATGTGGTCTTTGGCCCTATGACCTCAATGTTTTTGCAGATGATGCATTTTTGGGGGCGCTGGTGACAGATGAGCCGGACACAGAGCACACAGAACAACTCCCAGCAGAAAGCACAGCTGCCTCTTGCAACCTACCAGCTGATGAAAGCCCCACACCTGTTAATGAATTGCCATTTTGCTCATCGACCAACACCAGGCGACCGGAGGCCTTGTCCAGCACTTGTATCATCCAGGCAAGTAGTGACGGGCGTTGTCTATTTCGAAGTCTAGTAATTGGCATGAATCCACAGTTACAATTAGCTGAGAGGAATACTTATGGAATTTTGAAGAGTACAGTGTTAGAGATGCAGGAAAAGAGCGCTGCAGATGGTTTAAGGGCCAACGTGATCAACCACATGTGTAAATATTACAGCAGGTATAACAACCTTGATATTGAAACAATCAATGCTGACCTTCCAGCCTGGTTACGGTATTCCTCCATGGAAGACAGAATCGCGGCCATGGCAGTGCCAACATCCTTGCTGGGGGAGTTCGAGATTATCGCAGCAAGCAAAGTTCTCAACCGGCCAATTGTTGTAGTAGACAATCAGTGTCAGGTGGTGCAGCGATATGGTGACGGAGAAGGCGACAGACAAAGAAACGCTGAGCTGATCGTCCGCTTCACGAAGTGCGGCCAGGAAGTTGGCCACTAGGACTGCGTACTTCAGAACAGTCAGCTGCAACCCATGCAGTCAGATGGAGGCGATATTCCCATATCAGATACACCTACCGTTCCTCCACTACAAAACAACCAAGGAATCAGAGACATTATTAACGACCTTTCCCCTCTTCCAAAGCTGCAAACAAAGCGGACAAGAACGCGAAAAACAGAAACTGCGGCAGTGCTAACCTCGTCGCCGTATAAGGCTGCTCTCGCAATGAAAAAAACCAAGAACAACGCCTCTAAAAAGCAAACAAAACAGCAGAAACGAAAGGAAAGCGGAAAGATCAAAAGGAGAGGAAAGCAAACAGCTGATGATGAAACGAGCTTCGATGAGGAATGGCCGTGTCTCATCTGCTGCGAATCTTATAGTCGCACAAGACCGCGGATGTTTGGGTTCAGTGTCAGTCCTGTCTTCTTTGGGCTCATGAGGAATGCACTGAAGGACTCCCTACATTTATCTGTCCAAACTGTGAATCAGATGACTCTGATTAATATTGATATTTTTTATTAAGATAATAGTATTACAGAGAATAGTTAGAAGTTAGTATTGTTAGAAGTTAGTTTTGAGAGAGAGATTACTGTTTGATGATAAACTTTGCTGTTTGTTCTACCAGCGTTTTCCAGTCTTTTTGGAGTAAAGAAGCAGGAATCAGAATTGTGAAAAAAACGGAGTAAGACCGGTTAAAAGTTATAGACAATAGTTTTATTGTTTTATAATAAACTTAGCAGTTTGTTCTGCCAACGTGTGACATTTTCTGGTTTTTACAGAGTAAAACAGAGTGAAACTAGTTAAAGGTACAAAAGTTATTTAAGTTTTGAGAGTAATACTGTTTAAAGATAAAATAACTGTTAATTATAACCAATTTTTTACTTTTTTCTATCTCATATTAGCGAATGGAATAATGATTAAAGGATAGAAAGAGTACTTCAACGTTATAAAGACAATGGACTGTTAGTTTTGAGAGTTGATTTTTTTCTCAATTTATAACAATACCCCGACAAATATTATCTGTTGTTTTTAAAGGCTTATTTAGTCCACCGTAGAAATATAATTCGATTTAATTTTGCTTTGTTCGAAGGCGGGGCATAACGCCTATAGTTTGGGGCAAGACGCCCACGGTGGGCGTTTAGCCCCATGGCGCGAGGCGTATTGCCCCAGCAATGGGGCAAAAAGGACGATTTTATAATTCACTTATTTTTCACCTATAAGGTTTTTCTTTTGTTTGTTTCCAAAAGTGATTGTATCAGTTTGTAGTCTAGGCAGCCCTTCTTAGTTAACACCCACTTTGAACGGTCTATACCTTCAGCAGGGAAAACTGTGACGTTTCTTGCTTAAGGGGGGCATTTAGCCCCGGTCTACCCTACATATTGTAATGTTCCCCCCCCCCCCTCCGTTTTGCATTCCAATACAACATTTTCACCTTATCTCTTCAGAAATTCACTATGGAAGGGTTAGCGCTTACGTACCTGCCCTCCACCTTTATTTGATTCCCCCTACTACAATTGTTTCTGTCGATTGTAGGAAACTTTAATCTAAAGAAGACCAAACTACCGATACAGTGCATTGATGCATGGAAGCCGCCATATATGCCACTTCATGCTGACCTACGCCGTACGCGAAGCTCGTGCTTTGCGCGGCTGATGACGTCGCCGCGTCAGAGTATAAACAGAGAAGTGCGCTGATGGAAGCGTCCGGTCTGGCTGTCTATTCGAAGGTGCCGGTATAGAGGAGAGAGAAGAAACCAATAGAAAAGAAGAATCATCAGTGAGTGTTAGGGCAGCCCTTAGGGGCTAGCCCGCTTCATTTTATTATTTTTTTTTTTAGGGGGGAAACCCGATAGAGAATTTAAATGTTCAGTAGATTTAACGGTAGTTTATAACTGCATTTATTCCATTGCTAGATTAACGCAGAAGCTTTACTGAAATTTTATTCCGACGTAGCCCCAGTTTTCATTACTAACTGTAACAGTTTATACTGAGTCTGATTATGGACACAGATCAGTTAAGTTTGTTATTGTTACTGCAGTCGTTTTATTGACAGCAGTAAGTTCGTTATTTTCACAGCCGTCAATCCCTTGACAGCAGTGTGTAGTTAAGGCTAAGCGTAAGTTGCAGTTATTGTGGATGACGACCCCTGGTGAAAAGCCGGCCTGGGTCCGGGGCGCCATAGCAGAGCGGATGTCCACTTGGGTCTGATGCTGAGTTCCAGCCCAAGAGTGTTCCTCCCGTGTGAAGGGAGTCGAGTTACATGGCCATAAGTCACGTTTATATTGCATGAATTTTTGTATTCAATGTTTGAAGATTTAATAATCATATTGGAAATGTAATACATGTCTTTTTATTTCCGAAGGTTGGGGATAGACTTTCCCCCAAGGTACAGGTAACATCAATCCCACACCACGTCGGGGTGTCGTCGCCGACTCGAGGTGGACGGCCGCGTCGCGTTACAATATATTGGAATCAACTGGTTGGAATATTAACTATGAGAAGTCATTGTTGATTCCAACATCGAAAATTCAGTACATAGGTTATGTTATCGACTCTTGTGGTGACAGTGGGGTACCAGAATTAAAAGTACCAAAGCACAGAATATGCAACTTGCGTAAAGACATTTATCGTTTGCTTGGCAGTCCAAACATCAAAGCCCGTTTCGAGATACGGGGCCATGGAATCGAGACACTTGCTCACGTGCGCAACATAGCGAACCTTTCGAGATACAGAGCCCAGATAGATGGGCAACTGGAGACGGACGCCAGCCACATTGGTTGGGGCGCTGTGTATCAGGGCAGACAAGCACAAGGACTTTGGAATGCAAGGGTGTCATTCTAGTCTTCCAGTTACCAAGAACTTATAACAGTTCTGTTGGCTGTTGTGTCATTTAGGGATCATCTCAAAGGAAAAGTGATTCAGTTCTTGTCAGACAATGTGACCGCAATTTGTTACTTAAATCACATGGGAGGCCCCAGTTTGGAGTTAACAAAGTTGGCGAAAGCAATTTGGGCAGAATGCCTGGAAAACAATATAACATTGCTAGCACGTCACTTGCCAGGCAAAAGCAATGTAACAGCAGATTATTTATCTCGGTTGACAAGCAAATTCGAATGGAAGTTACATCCTCGCCTCTTTGGTTACATAGATCAGCTATGGGGTCCTCATACTTGCTTCGCATCAGTGCAAACAACACATCTGCCTTATTACAACAGTCAGTATTGGGATCCACTAACTTCAGGAATAGACGCTCTAGCTCAGAGAGATTGTTTTTCACACAACAACTTTGTGAATCCACCATTTCGCCTGCTTCCAGAGGTATTAGATATGATAATACAACAGCAGGCTGTGGCCACGGTAATCGCCCCGTATTGGCCAGGGCAGGTATGGTTCCAAAAACTGAGGAAAATGACAGTGGCTCCTCCACTGAAGTTAAAGATAAACTGCTATTCGGTGCTGTCGAGGATGACTTCTCCAGAACCTTTAAGGAACCGAAAGTGGAAAATTTACGCATGGCGAGTATCTGGAACACCAGGTTAATAAGCAGTGGTTGGTCCAATAGAGCTGCAATGCAGTTTCCACAATGTTTAGCTCCATCTACATTACGCCTTTACAATGGTTCTATTGAGAAACTATATAAATTTTGTGTTGGGATGTCTGCAGTATTTCCACCAGTGCATACTTCAGTTATTGCATCATTCTTATGTCATATTGCAGACTCCTCGGATAAACCGAGATCTCAATTAAAGACTGCCTTAGCAGCACTGTCTTGTTATTATGAAAGTTCTGGTTTACCTAATCTTGTTAGTGACAATGACATTCAAAGGCTCTATGTGGCACTTGTCAAGTCCTCGACAGTAAGTCCAATGCAACATTCAGCAGTTTTACCAGTTAATGCTTTTCATAGTTTGTTTACAAGGTGGCCTGATAATGACAGCTTGTCTGTTAAGGAGCTTAGACTTAACAAAGTTACTTTATTGTCACTTGTAGTCATGTTAAGGCCTTCCGATATTGCTCCAAAATCAGTAGTTTTTAATCCAAGCACTCTTAGTATAAGTATGATTTACTACTGATCAGTTGTTGTTAGAAGAGGATGGCTCTTTGAAAATCATTTTCCTTGGTATTAAGAATGATATTCAGAGAACTGGATTTGAGGTGCATATTCCGCCTTGTTCTAATAGTAAACTTGATCCAGTTATTGCTCTCAGAGACTACATTCTTAGAATGAACCAGCATCAAACTCGGGACGGTCCTGTTTTTTTTTTGTCCCTTCGGAAGCCTTTTAATCCCTAGGATGCATCATCTATAGCATGCATTCTTAATGACAGTATCAAGGCTGCTGGACTTTCAACGGACGTATATTCTGCTAAATCATTCCGTCCTACTGGAGCAACTTATGCTATTGCAAACAATGTGCAGCCGGAGATTGTCATGAAACTGGGCCGATGGAAAACACCATCAGTGTTTTTTTAACACTATGTACATAGTAAACCCCCAAATTCATTTACCACAGACTTGCTAAAAGGAGAATGACTTGTGTAGTTCATATTTTCTTAAAAGTGAGAACTTAACTTCACATTTAGGGAGTAGGCAGGTTGTCTCTATTCCTGCGCTGACATTTCCTTGTTTTCACTATTTAGGGTAGAAATTCGCTTCCCATATAGTGCTTGTTCCATTTATTGTGTATTTCTTGCACATTTTAGCAATTTTCCATGTTTTGTACTCTTAGCAGTTTCGTCTTTTTTACTTAAGACGTTAAATGTTCTTGTTGTTACCCTTTGACTATGAGTGTTCAACTTATTTTAAGTTTCTTTTTCATATTTTTTCCCTCACTATTTAGGCATATTATTATTCCGACCAAGTGTTGTTCCTGATGACGTAGGTTTACAAAATCTGGAGTCTGGGAACTATACTTGGTCTTATCTTGGTCGCGCAGCGACCTCTATCGTGGTCTTTGTTTGTTGGTGTTTTAAGTAATTGTAAGTTACTTCTATATAATATAGGTCAATTATGTTGAATATGGTGGGAAGTGTTACCAACTATTACTTAGACAATAAAGGCATATTATTATTCTGACCAAGTAATGTTCCTGATGACGTAGGTATACAAAAAAAATCGAAAGCTGACATTCTAGTCAACCAGTTCAGTTCGGTCTTCACCCGTAATTACCATGCCATCGGTAATTCCCCAATTATGACAAGAAAGCGAGTAGAGACATGCCAGTCTTAGTGAAAGGAGACCCAGTGTACATGGCACCCTTTCCTGGAGCCAAGCAATGATCATCATCACTCTCCAAGATCCTATATTATGTAGTAAATAATGCAATGTCCACGAGCCCGATATCACGATAGCAGGCCGAGCGCCAGCGAGGCATGCTATCGTGGATATCGGGCGAGGGGGTAACAGTGCATTATTTATCATACATACAAAGGGAAATCGTGCGTGTTCCCCACCCAATACCCCTAACTTTGAATAGAACACGCTGATATCACCGCGCATGGGGTGATATCAAAGAATGGGCCTTCCCCGCGTTTACTGCCTAATTGCGGTCACCGTCCAATCATCTTCGTTTGCGTTAGTGGTTTTCTGAGTAGTTGGCCGATTTCCTGCCCATCTTCCGCACGTGGCAGTCACTCCGTCTCATTCATTGTATCGGTGGCTGCAATCCTTTAGTTTTGATATCAGCCCCGTGGTATGTATAGTAGAATACAAGGGATGAAACTACGGAAGGTACCTGCGCTTATCAAACTACAGAGCAAATGAAAGAAACCCAAAGCCCAAGATATTGGATATTCCCATACCAGCTACCAAAAAAACACCAAAGAACCAGCTACCCAAGAAACTCCAAAGAAAGAACCAGATCCAAAGATAGTTTATACAGACCCAGTATGAAGGCCAAACCAAAGCAAGTTAATACCCCATTAGTGAAAACTTGATGGTCAAATTGGAGTCAAAAAAGACTCATTACACATGATCAAAGGTGATATCCTTTTCAAAGGGCAGTCATTATCTAAAGCTCACATGATTATATTATTAATAAACAATTTTAAAACATAACCTTTGAAAACAGTACAGGGTTCCAAACAACAGTGAGGGAGTGCTTTTTTCATATTTGCCAGTCGCTTTGGTGGCGTATGCAAGAATTGGGATTAGCACCTCTGTGCAGATGACACCGAAGACTGAGTCAGTGTGTTCGGAAGTTTATGGCGCTGGGTTATTTACCCTTGCCACTGCTATGCCAAAACTTCCGAATGCACTACAATGCTAGTTGGACAAGACAATACATACTACATTAATTCTAGCTCAGAGAGTACTAGCTAGGACAGTATTAGTTCAGACAATTCTTAAAGATGGATTGGAGGTTCGAGAGCAAGTCTGTACTGAGTATTAACTTTGGGCGTCCTTGTAAGCACAGAACATAGCAGTTAGAAAGATGTAATGTACATTGAACAGAGACATGCATGTCTAAGGTCAGTCAATAAAATTTACGCTGCAGAAAAGGAATTGACACTTGTGTGTTGTTTTTTGAAAAGTTGTCTCCAATCAGAAATCACACAGTACGGCCATGAAAGATGGGGAATACTATACATAAAGTAACACAAGCAGTTAACAAACTATTGATGACAAAGACAGACTTTAAGATGGTCATTACAGTTCTTTTTTTTTTTTTTCTTTTATGATATGGTAATGTATCCTTGGGAAAGCAACAAATAGCACATCAATATATTAGGAAAACTGGGGTAGTGGGTCTGCCTGTGAACTGTTTATGCAAAACAATGTACAATATGATGAATTGTCAGATTATTTTCCATTTTGTCACTCCAAAAGTAAGCTTAAATTTTGAATTCAAGTTATCAAATTTTAAACTTTACTCTGATTTGCGAATAGGAATGTGGTAGCCAATAGAATCAGGGTATACATTTTTGACATAATACAGTTACATAGTAGCTGAAGTAAAGCAAGGCTGCCTAAGCTTTTTTTTCCTTCTTTTCTTACAAATAGGTGGTAGAAAAGCAGAACATAATCAGCAAATCAGGCCACTGGTGCAAAAAAGACTATGTGCTAGGTAACTGTATTATTTGTTTCATTTCATATAATACAATGACTTACAAATAATAACAATAATCATGGTATATAATACAAACATTTGCTCGGTAAGTGTGTATTTGTACTGGGTTATCAATCACTCATTGAAATAATAATCCGGACTTGCATAGTATACCTCACATCCTACATTGGTCTAGTTTTTAAGTAAGAACAACATCCTCTATGCTACCTGATATATAAGGCTTAACAGTCTGAAGATTCATGGGACTCGACTATGGTGCTATAAATGAATTCACCTCATATTTTTAAAATAAAGCTTGATATTAAATCAGCGATGCCATAGTTGATGACTTATCCTTTCATTCTGTTATATCTTGATTGTACGTTACCTACTCACATCATATTTCTAGTATAATCTTTATATCAACGTGAGTACTTCACATACACACAGTGCCTTTCCATGTGGTCACTAGCCACAAATATCTCCACAGAATTACTGGCAAATATAAAAATATCTTCATTCATAGAGTGTATTTTTAACATTTGTTCTCGTCTAGCTTAAGAGTCTCTTTTTACCTATAGCACCATGAAGTACTAGTACATCTCTGACTAACGAGAGTGGAGCCACTGCTACCTCTTCTCTTGTTGAAGTCTTTGAGCTTTAAACTTGGAGACTCTCTTCTGTGGCTGTAAGAGAGTGGGGTCTTGAACCTCTGTGGTATTGGACGTGGATAAACTTGACCTTTCTATCACAGACCCTGTGAATGCCTGGATCACAAAAGGGTTAAAAACTTCAAACTCATAAAACTAACAAACACAATGGTTTTGGTTGTCCATGTTTGACAAATCAAAAATCAATTGATATTGTTTTTGCATTAGAAAAATATTTTTATTATTTAGCAAAACTTTAAAGTTGTTAAAAATAGCCCTGTCAAATTCTTGTTGTCTGAGCAAGATAACATGAATGTGCTAGACTGTGAGTCTTAACACAGAGGAAGTCATTTTTCAAACAGCTTCATTCGAAAACTTACTTTTATCAAAGTATTCAAGTTTTTTTTTTTTTTTTACAGTTTATCAAACATCAGAAGAGCCCTTCTTGCTTTAAAATCCACTTGAACAACTGATTCGAACTAAAGCAAGTTCACATTTGTTAAATGTTTCTTTAAAATCTTCACCCTCATGCAAGTGCGAAAACTCAAGCACCCAACTAACGGCTTTGGAACTTACTTGAGGTGTGTTTGCTGGTTTCAATGCAGGGTTCTGTGTCTCTGTATCTTGACATGTGAAATCTGACACAGGACCAGGACTACATATAGTCTGAGATCTTCCCTGACTAGTGTAGTCTGTGGGGTGACCAGGGTTACTAGCTTTAAGGATAGACTTGGGTTGGTCTAATGGAGAAGACGAGGCAGCAAACTGCAGGTAGATATCTCTTGGGCTGTTGATTTTGCTCTTTGGCTTTTGGGCATCGCCATTTTCTTCTTGACTGGAGTTTGATGTGGTGGAGTGAACTGTATCCTTTTGTATAGAAAATAAATAAATAAATAAATAAATAAATAAATAAATAAATAAATAAGTGGCAAATTACACAAGCAGGTAAAATCCAATAAAAACCTAAAAAAATTTTCTCCAGTTTTGCAATGTTTACATAGTGACAGACTTCCTAAATGATACCAGTGAATAGTATATTGTTTTTAGGACTAGTCAGACATTAATGTGTAGACCGTTAAAAAGTATAAATGCTTGGGCATTGTGGAGTTATGACTAAGAGTGCATTCCCAGAGAATTAGATCGATCCATTTGGATCGACCTACCTCCTTACAGCTTTTAGTAGGCGGGACAGACGCTTAAGCCAGCTAAGCTGACAGTAATCTAGTGAGACTCCCCACTGGGATAGATCGATCTAAAATCTGTGGGAATAGGGTCTTATTGTTAAAAATGTTAATTCCCACCATGTTCCCAGTACTGTCAATACAAATCAAACATAAATCCACTTACTACTTTTTCAGTGTGTTTGAAGAAAATAGTTTTCCTGGGACTGTTAGATTGTGCCTCTGATGCCTCATCATCTGATTCCGTTTCTTCATTAGTGTCTGCAGCACTGCCACTTCCTGCCAGAAACAAAAGTGAAAGTACTCTAAAGTTCCAAAAATTTGTACCGGTACAATTACTTTTTTCAAGATTTTTTTTCCTGACGGTACACGTTTTTTCCACACGGTTTTCCCCATGGTACACCTTTTCTGCTAGTATAATTATTAATTTTTCCAATAACTTCCACACGGAACAATTATTTGGCATCTAACTTATCCACTGGAATTTTTGACAAGCTTAAAGACTTAGTCTAGTCTGATGCTAGTGCATTGAAAATACCGGGGTGCCAAGTCCGTGACTACTTGTATACTCAGTGCTTTGCCCTTTACTGAACTTTTCCTCAAGAAAGTAGGTCACACATTGATACAAGTAAGTCTTGCCCTGAACATGCATTTTCTAGGCTCCATGCAATGTTTTGGCATTTAAATCTACAAGCAGTTTTTTTTTTATTTTTAAAGCAAGTGCTGAATGCAAGTCTTGTGATGGGTATTTTAAAATTGCCCCTACAGATGATAGCATAAAATGACTAGCATGAGGCATTGTAACGATGTAGAGTGTTAGTTGAGATTGTTTTATACTGCTACCGGTAGATGTCTCTATAAGTAAAGTATAGTCCGGTGTGTAAGTTTGAATCTCTCCTGTGATTGGTAACTTAAAGGTAAAACTGTTCATTATGTTATTGGTTCCGATTGGTAAACGTGTACTATCTGATCATGTACATAAGGTGTAACTTGAAATAAATTGGCCTCTTTGAATTGGCCTCTTTGGTCTGCTCTTTGGGATCTCTTTTGGCCTTTAGAACCAGCTCTTGGCTTTTTCTTGGTTTTTTGACTCTGAGACACCAGTAAGTACATTGTTCTCTGTACCTTCATAAGGCACTCGGCCACGAAGGCGTAACAGCATGCCCAATCTGTAACTGTTCGGCGCCAGGTAGTCTTGGGCCTTCCTCTCTTTCTTTTTCCAGGTGGTGTCCATCTCAGAGCTACCTTTGGTACTCGGTTCTCGTCCATCCTAAGTACACACGGGACGAAGAGGAATGATGATGATGATGAGTCTGTAACTAGTTTGTAATGACAAAAAGCATCTGGTGGTGCATCAGAAATAAAAGTACAATAACCATGAAACACCAGGAATCCACTGACCATGATAAAAAACCAGAAATCCACTGACCATGATAAAACACCAGAAATCAACTAACCATGATAAAACACCAGAAATCCACTGACCATGATAAAAAAAACCAGAAATCCACTGACCATGATAAAAAACCAGAAATCCACTAGCCATGATAAAACACCAGAAATCCACTAGCCATAATAAAACACCAGAAATCCACAGACCACGAGAAAACACCGGAAGTACACTGACCACTATAAAATACCAGAAGTCCACTGTTTCTAATTCCACAGCAAGAGGGTTGAACTCCCTACACGGAAGTTCATTGAGTCTATTGAGTCATTTAGTCTCTTTTACAGACAGTACACATTCTTAATTAATATTTTCAAGGATCACCTACATATCTTGACTTTCCTCGTCCCAAATGTGTACATAAAATATAGCACAGTTGCTAAGCTTTCTTATGCAAAGACTCGGTGAACCATTGATGATGCATGTGCAACTTTTCCACTTATGAGCTATGCTATATAGTCTGTACCCATGTTGTTATGCCCAACACTACAATGCATGCGACATGCCACCTGCCACAATATCATTTCACACAATGCTGTAGCTCTCACTTCAATTCTGTGAATTTTTATGGCATTAATTCACGTGAAATGCTTCTTTGACATGTCAATTGTATTGCTTTTATTTCTGAAAGAAGAGGATATACTTTCCCCATGTAACTGAAACTTATTTCCAATGTCAGGCTTTGGTGTCACAGCCCAGATGGACGACTACTCATGTTACAATATGAACTGACACTGTACACATATCTATCCATCCATCCATCCATTCATCTAAAGACAGTAGTGTCTGCATAGTTATACAAAAGTAATGTGTGTAGCAACCAAGCACTTTCCTACCTTCACTGGTGCTCCCAGCTAATTGTAGTTTCTCTTCATCTTCCCATTTTATGAGTCTGCTCTTTGCTCTGCTTTCTGGAGGTTTCCCATCACCATCCTCATCATCTGACAGTCTAGAAAAAATATTTAATAATCACAAAAACATCTGTATCTGGAAAATACAAACACAAAATGGAATACTACTAGCAGACCTGAATCCTTTAACTACAAATCAGTTTTAAAATCTACAAATCTAACTTTAGATATAGTTTCTTGTTTTAACAATATTAAAAAACACAAGGCTGGATTTTACTCACTATTTGGCATTAGCATTGATTTTGCAGATTTAATGACATAATTTCATATGGTTTGCAAGTTTAATCAATATATTCCAACAAATTAAAAAGAATCTGGGAGGTAAAACACATTAGGTGTGTAGGGTTGGCTGCATGTAACTAGTATATTTGGCATGACTTCTCTGCTTATTATCATATTTTAATTCACTTATTACTCATTTTTATTTATTCAGTGAATATTTTCTTTTCCTTATTTTTGTTCATTTCATTTCCTTATTTATTTTTGTAGATATATGGACCAACCAGTACAACGAAGGAAGGAAAGACTACTTGAATCAGGTGAGTACCATTCATGGTGCTCAGCTGTAAGTTTACAAGTGTAATGTGCTTTATTGCGAAATTTTATTTTCCTTGGGAAATGCTGAACTTACTAGTATTCATTTTACCATTGCAGCCACCAAATTTTTTACAATCTATTCTGTAAAATTACTGCTTCCTCCTTCACAGGATACGGAAAATGTGCAGATTGTACACACTGTCTAGCCAAAGTCTCATAACACTTTACCATCACGGAGTACCCATTTCCCAAAACCGCACGTGGGTGTTACTCAATTTACATGCACATATGAACTTCCTGTCACAAAACAAGATATGGAAAATTACTTTAACTTAATTAAGATTTCTACAAATGATTCCAGTAAAGGTTAAATGCTAATATGAACCTTGTATTTCTCATGGCACAGCTTGTGGTTTACAGGAAAAGTGTCTTTTCCTGTCACTGAATGAAATATGGAGCTAAACTAGTTACTTCGCTCCTTTTATGCTTCAGTTGTCAACAGATTTTGCACACCATTGTAATGTGGCTTTATTTAGTGAACAACTAACATTGAGCAGTCTTGTAGTATTTATAAAACATCGCAGCTCATGGCAACTAATATTGCCAAGTCAACTTAGTCAAGTCTGCCATCTGAGTTCAGACAGAGAACAAGCTAAGTCCAAAATCCCTACAAAATATCCACTGTATCAAGGCATCAATTACTTAAGCTCTGAATGGACACAAAAGGCTTGTCCCTTAAACTGTTCAGTACATGAAGAAAATCAAACAGTTTAAAATTGCACGTTATTAAATCAACACTCAAATTTGAACATCTGCATGGTAAATGGAGGCTGGCTGACTTGAATGCCCACCTCATGCAGCTCCTGGTCTCAGATGTCACACTGCTTAGATTTCACCTCAGTGGTGTTTTCACATGATACCACACACACACACACACACGTAAGACAATCCCAAGATATACTACATAGTAAACTTTGAGTAAACCTTGCATATTCCATAAAACTGTAACTACAATAAATGGCAAGACATTTAATTTTTCTATAGAATTTTTTTCTTATGGGAATGTCAATGACATCTAACTTTGGCATTAAAAAAATTCTTAAGCGATCATTTCCCCCATGGTAGTCTGGTCATGCCTCAAACATCTTCACATGGGTGTGTATTTCCATCACTACATACATGAATGTCACATGGGATGTCTGGGTGGCATGCATTTCCCCCTTACCCTCCTTCCTTGTAACTCTACACACTCCAGCACTTCAACCTCACCAATATACGGTAATGACTCAATCATTTCAATGGAGAAAAATTGTGAATTTTACATGATTTCAGACATAATTTTTTTAATAAGAACATTTACTGAGTGGTAGCAACAAAATGGAAAAGCAGCCAATCTAAAGTTCTATTCTATACAGTGAAACTACCACAAATTCTACAAAAAAAAAAGATTTTTTACTACTTCAAAATTATGTTTTATGAAAGACTGATCATATTTGCCCATTGAGAAGATGGAGTCATTTCTGTACTTAGTCAACACTTATGTACATGTACTATCCCCATTGGATTACAAGCTTATTCACACTAAAGGTATGTTAAAAAAAAGCTACAAAGATAAGATGACAACAGAACTGAAATTTGAATCAGTAATCAGATATATTTACAATTTTGTGAAAATGTTCCATCATCTCTATTTCCCACAGATTCCAAATGCCCATTTTTTATTTTAGAATGACTAAAAAAGGGCATTCAGCCAATTTCCTTTATAAGCACACCAAAGTTTCCATTTTTTAAATATTACTTCAAACTGATGAGATAAGATTCTCCTGCCATAAGAGTATCTCAGCAATTCCCTACACATACCTATTCATCTCATTATTCCTGGCCTCTTGCATCTCCAGCTCATCAAGGCGCCTCCACAGGTCTTCATTAACCTGGTCTTCCTGCTTGGCTGCCGCTTTGCGTTTCTGCTGGTGATAACTCCGTACATTCTTTCTGTGTTCCTCTGAGAATAACATTTTTCATAATTATTTAAGAAATATTCACCAGCCCAGTATGAAGAAAAATTTGAAGCAAATTAAGAAATTTGTTTATCATACATATCATTCCACCACTTAATGGCATAGAGGGCATGGTATCAGTCTGAGCTCAACTGATGAGATTTTGATTTAGTTTCAATTCTTTTCAATAATCAAATACAATGTATACAATATATATATTTATATATACCTTCATTTTCAAATGGCAAATTAGCTTAAAGATTAGCAATGGCCTAATTGAAAGCAATTATACCTTTCCATTTCTTTTCCTCTTCTTCATCATACACCTCCCTGATTTCTCTATGATCAAGACTTTCCTAAGATGAAAAAAAGGCAGCAATCAGTTACGTACTTTCAATAATAACAGGGTGCTATAATACAAGTCCATATTCATTATTGGATAGAAAAAAACTTTCAGAAAATTGGAAAAAAGAAAAAACCTTGAAAAATCAAAATTTCAATTCAAAAGTATAGCAAAACTGGTATAAACTGAAAAAAATGTTGAAGTGGAAGTCTACATCAGATAACTTAACAAAAATTTTTTATTCTTGAAAACATAGACGAAAAACAGGCATAGAACTAATTTTTGCACAGACTAGCTTGGCAACAGCTTCACAAAAAACTCTAAACAAGCAGTGTTTCAGTACTTCACATAAGTAAGCAGAGTGATCTAATCATTAGGTTGGCCTTACATTAAAGATTTGCCCCACAAAAAAATACAACTTTTTTCTGGGGTAAACCACTCCTGGGTTGCACACAATTCAGAACTGTGTGAAAACATTTGACAAGTGGCCAGGTATGTTTATAAGGGGGTCAAAACTTGGATTATTTTTGGTTACATAATTCATCGCATGTATTTGTTCAAACACAATCAAAAAGTTCAACAAGCTGTAATTTACGTACTTTTAGGTGAAAAACAGGTGCTTAAATCAAGTGAATGATTTCCAGAAACCATTTTGTCATTTTCATAAGGTCAATATTTTTAGAGTAGTTTCAAGGAAGTGATGTCTTGCACACGCTGCTTTTTTTCAAACTAAAATTTTAACCAAAAGGTTTCTGTATAAATCTCTATAAGAAGCTTGAATAATCAGCCTAAACTGACCACTTAAATAAATTAGTACAAAATTTAACAGTGTTATTTGTTGATTTTTTCTGAACCGTGTTGAGGTAATGCAGACAACTTATTTCCTTATTGCCAGAATAACTAATAAGGGGGCAGAATGATAATAAGCTCACAAAGCCTACATATGGCATCCCCCGTAACAGTGTTTTAAACATTTCATACTTCTCTAAATGAAATATTTATACCTCTAATTAATCTGTAGTTATTATTTTTTAATTGCTGTTTCTTTTAAATACCAGAAAACAATTGACTATGCTTTTTTGGTAACTTTGAACATCAGTTACGAAGAATCTAAGATTAAAATCTGCAATCAGATATCACTCTTAAGCCCTGGCAAATCAAGTGAAAAGTCATGTTCCAAAAATATTTCAAATATTTTGATGTAAAAATCTGAAACTACAGGCACTTGAAGAGGCAAAGAGGCAGAAAAGGGTTGTAAAGGGAAAAATTCAGATGGTTTTCTTCAATTCACAAATACAGTAACTTGTTGCTTACCAAAAATTTTTATTTCATGCTATTTCCAAAAATCTTAAAGTAACAAATGCCTAAATTTCATTTTTCAAACTAAACATTTTTACTGAAACTAAGAAGATCGGTTATCCCTCCTTAGCTGTAAATATAAATGTAAAATTTGCAAAATGGATATTACCATCGCAAACCCCATTTCATTAGTCATTATGATGAAATACCTGTTAAAACATGGTACAAAATCTTCACATTTAACAGATTCCTTACCACAAGTTACATCACTGGCACTGGGAACTTCAAATTTATTACAAAATGCAGTTTTTTTGGCTAACTTGTGGCTGCCAAAGAGAAACTGGTCTCTTTTTAGCTCTCTTTCTGATATGCCTTCATCCAGCAACTTTTGAGGAGGTGGACATTGAGTTGATTGGATCAGGGTATGATGAATCAGATTATGATGACCTTAACAACAACTTTTTATATGGAAATGAAGATGGATTGAACTTGGATCCCAGCAAAAGTTATCCAGTGATTCAAAATTTAAAAAGTTTGCCTAAGGCCAAAGTGGAAGAGGCAAAAAACAAGGCTAAGAATGGTCCCCGAAGAAAAGACAATACAGGCAGCGAAAGTTTTAAAAACTCTGGTGAAATTTCTTCAGACAATCTCGGTAAAGACTGGCTTGGACAAGGAGTTGCTGAGGATCCTTTCCACTTAACAGACAGAACACAACAGCATGACAGCAAGAAGGGTAAAAAGAAGGACAATGAAAAACAGTCAAAAGACAAGGCCAAGAAGGCCATCCAGAATGATGGTGTCACTGACAAAAACAATCTACGCCACTATGTTACTGTTGATATGCGGGGAGCAGCATGTTGTCCAACTCAAAGTTGTCAGAGCACTTGTTCAACTACCAGGTAAGAATGCAATATCACTGTCCCCTAATTATCTAGTGTCCCATTCCCAATGAAAGCGTCATTCAACATAGATCGTTCCAACTTTAATTTGTTTGGTTTTGTAAATAAATTGTCAAATCCTACTTTTTCAGTAAATGAAAAAAAAATACACCTGGAGAGCATTTACAAAATTTAAGTTAAAATCATAAAGAATTAAGCAAACAGTATTCTTTCATACATTAAAGGCATACTGGATGAAAAATATTTAAAAATAATATCTATTGATTTCTTAAAATGGATTTTTGTACAGATTATCTAATGAGATATGAAAACCTTACATGGCAACCTGTTTGTCAGATTTTTTCTCTTGCAGAAACTAAAAACCAGAAATTAGCATACTAGTAATTTACTGGAATTTAGTGGTAAAACATTTATATGATTTTACCACTTGCTAAGGGTGGTAAAATGTTTTCAAAATGCACTCACCCGATGGAAAGTGCTTTGCCTTCAAAGAAAAGTGCCCGACCTTCTAAATGTCTCAGTACACATAAAATATGTAATATTCATTATCTTACACAGCTCAGTAGTTGTGACAAACATGCAGTTACTATCAGTTAGATATCTAAATCACTGATAAAACAACTTGATAACATGACACCCACCTCTTTTTCTTAAAGAAAAGATTAGCACTCAAACGTTGAAGCCTTTAAAAATTCTAGAAAAGACCCACCTTGGCCCAGCAGAACCATATCTTTTAACTTTAAAATTACCCAAATTGCATGTTTTGCAAAGATTTCCCAGCAGAAGGGGACCCCCCAACTCTTCAGCCCTAGTTTTACAGTACTATGTACTGATGGATCAAATAAACCTTGTTGAATCCAAGTTGGCTTTTGTAAACTGAATTACTTCCAATTCATTTTCTCACTGCACATTTTTATTAAGTTACCCTTTTTTCCCCTCCAGCTTTATTGATGTAGACATAACTGTTTTTAAGTTTAAGTTGGTCTTTATGTTTCAAACTTCTTCTTGATATGAAAGCAAATTATTCTCTTATACACACACTCACTCATAATTACGACTTAATTTTGAAAAAATATATTTCAGCTCTTCTAAGGCCATCTCTGACCAGTTACGCCAGCTGCGCAGCGATGTTCAGTTTTCTGTGAACTCTCTGTCAATGGACCTGAGGAAACAACTAGGGCAGATGCAGAAGCAATTGCTGGCAGGAATAGCTCATAATAACTACAGGCCAGGTAAGACAAATGAATATATTAGAACAAAAGCAACTTTTTACCCATTGTAATATATATAACTTATCCGTACAATCAATTGGTCATAAGCTCTGGTTGATCAGAAACAAGATGGCTGCAAAAACCAAGTACTCCCCAGGTGACAACAAAACTGTTCTCAGTAATGCTGGTTCAACCTCTCATTATAAGACCCAGCTTTCTGGGCCGTTGGATTCATATCAACTCCTCATTGGCAGCAAATGCAATGGACTGTCCCTTATTGCCATTACCTGGGCATAGAATGCTGTTCTCTTTAGATCTTTATCTAAGAGCCCCATGGAAAGGCATATGGGTATACACACACATACACACACACACACACACACACACACACACAATAATAATAATAACAAGGCAGCAAAGCTGTCAAATGTACAGACAAAAAGCAGGAAATAACTATGCACAAAATAGGCTACTGTCAATTCTGATGCAAAAGTACATTATGTTAAACTGCAAATTCAACATCAAATTTTAATTATGCTCAACAGGTAATACCAATGTAAGTAAAATGTGTAACAAGCATAAGGCTTCAGGCCCATGGCAGTTCAAGTTCACACTTTGAAAATGTATAACTTCCAGAAAAAGAAGCCAATTAGACTGTTTTTCCAACTCAGGCTGCATTTTAGTCCTGTATTTCTTTTTTGAACGTTTGGCAATCATCAGTAACATGTTTTTCCCATAATGGTCATCATGGCAGCAGCACCCAAAATTGTGTTTTCTTCTATTCTGATGCAATATTACATAATGGTTAACAGCATAATGACCGTCAATTTTTAATAATAAAATATACGTATCATGGATTTTCAGAAAATGTGACTAGCATGGGTCTTCAAGCCCATGGAACTTCAAAGTCACACCTTGAAAATGCCAATATGTGAAAAATTAAATTTTCACAAAAAAAACTGTTTAACTAGCAGAAAGAATTACCAAACAGACTGCATTGCCTACTGAAGCTGTATTTTAGTCCCATGTTTCTTTCCTGTAAGTTTGAGAACAGTAAGTGACATGATTTTTCTTAAATGGTCATCATGGGAGCAGTGCCCAAAATATTTTTTTTCCAAATTTTGATGCAATATTACATAACGTTTAACAGCATAATGACCATCAATTTTTAATAATAAAATATTAGTATTATGGATATTCAGAAAATGTGACTAGCAAAGGTCTTCAGGCCCATGGAACTTCAAAGTCACAACTTGAAAATGCCAAAATGTAAACAAGACAGCACTGTTCTGAAATGTTTTTTTTTTCCATTTTTAACACTTTTTTAACATAAAACAAAATTAACAGTTTACTGCCATTTTTATATGATCAACTAAGAAAATTGATGAGATGGGAAAAATATCAATAGAACAGTGTTAAATGTCCAATTTCTTCCATTCTGAGATTCTGAACATAGTGAATGATTGAATCTGACAAACTGCAATGATATGAGTTTATTTCCATTTTTGAAACTTTATTACACAATACACGATAACAAGTTTACCATCATTTTTACAAAATCAACTAACAATGTTGTAAAGATGCAGGAAATGTCAAACAAACACTTTTACGTATCTTATTAGTTTAATAATGAGACTGTTAACATGCCTAAGAATTGAATCTGAGGAAATGTGAAAAAACAGCATAACTTATAAAATAATGGTCTGATTATGCTGATTTTCGAACTTGACCTGCGTTTTAGTAAGATTGATTACTCCTGTGAGTTTCATGACAACAGGCCTATGGGTTTTCCTTGAAATGTGTTAACAGTGTTGCATATATGCTGAAAAGTGAAAAAACAGCATAACTACTAAAATAGTGGCCCGATCATGCCAATTTTCAAACTTGATCTGCGTTTTAGTAAGATTGATTACTCCTGTGAGTTTCATGACAACAGGCCTATCAGTTTTCCTTGAAATGTGTTAACAGTGTTGCATATATGCTGAAAAGTGAAAAAACAGCATAAATTCTACAATAATGGCCCGACCATGCTGATTTTCGAACTTGACCTGCGTTTTATAAATATTCATCAGCTCTGTAAATATAAAGCCAAAAAGTAAAACTGTCTTCCACTAATGGTGTTAACGCTGAAAGTGCACGGCGACATGATCGGCGACGGCGATGGCAACGACAGACGCATCTGTGTCTGTACATAATAATAATAATAATAATAATAATAATAATAATAAGTCCAAGATGCCAAATGAAAAACTTGTCTGAAACATTTGGCCCTCCCTGTCCTCTTCTTAATTTGCCACATTCCCACAGTTGTGACACAGTTGGATACCATTTTCTCCTGCATCATTGGGGGGGAGACAGAATGCATTTTGGGGAAAGTAATTTGCAGAACAGGATTTCAATTTAGAATAACTCCTGGCTATATTCGATTTAAAAAAGTGTTTATACCTTTCTGCCACAAGTAGTTAACAACTATTAACCATTAAATAAGTGAAAGAGAGAGAAAAGACTTGTAACACAGAACTTCAACAGCTGGGAAAATCTTAAACTTTTCTTGCCTCGCTTGACCCTGGCAATGGGACATCTTCCAGCATTAACCTCACTGGGGTGAACTTAACAGCTGGGAGGTTAACTTAAAGAAAGAATGCACATCTTTCATATGCAACTTCTCTTGCCAATTCACAAACTTACATACATGCTCATGGACACAAACATCTAGGTTTATTCTACCACACAAATTTACTTGTCAAATGCATCTCAAGCCAGCAGGGCACTTATGGTGGAGATCAAACAACAGTTACTGAAAGGTTAAACCAACAAAACCACATATCTACCTCGACTTGACAAAGATCTTGCCAGAACATTAGCTTATGTTCACTGATTCATACAAATGGCAAATCATTTGTGAGTGAAACTGTGATTTGAGTGTGCTGCCAGATCATCTATCCAAATTCTATACCACATCAAGATCTCTCACCAACATACAGGTTTTAACCCAAAATGGTATCACAAAGGCATAAATCATGTTGTGCATACAAATATGAACTAATATCCATGTACGGAATCATGTCAATTAATGCCGAGGTGAGCATCTGCACAAAACACCAATACGAATAGTTTTACTAAATCACATCCAAGATTAATCTTTGGAAAGCAAACACATTTGATTCCCCCACCCCCTGAGAAGCAAAATCTTACAAATCCCAGTATACTTGTATACAGTAGTATCCATGTTTACTGGGATTTGTAAGATTCTGCTTCTTAAAATTAAGATTAAAATGTTTAAAAATTTTATCCAGATCAAAATTAAATGAAACTTGGGTCCCCACTAACTCAAAACATCTGTCCATATGGTATTCTCATTTTTTTCTTAGTCAATAACCTACACTTTACGTCTTAAATCAGTTCAACCAGATGAAATGTTTCCCTCTTACTGGGTTATTTTCTTTAAAGACAACATAACAAAACATAAATTTAAATATTAAATGTGGAGTTGTCCCAGAAATTAAGGGTTATTTTTCATGAAAGTGCGTCAACACTTCTTAGACAGAAACCCTACTTTAAGCAATTTTTTCTTGATTTATATTTAAGTTAATGAGTGCTTGGCAATCTGACTACAAGATATCTATGAGAAAATAGAAGAAGTAAAATGTAAACATATAAGGAGAAGAAAATTGCAACAGACCCAGCAGGAACAAATTACCAGCGTTCAACTTGAAGGTCAATGGAAAAAATGAATCTGGAACACACCTACTAGTAACTACACCCCTGTTGTTGTTAATAAAATTATGTATCCTGCCCAAATCTTACTTTGATTTACTTCCAAGATTTACTTTTTTTCTTGCCATTCTATCCAATCCTTACTTCGTAAATTTAAAACTGCTTATATACTAAAGCAAGAGATTGGTGTAACAGAAATGAGAAAATAATGAAATACAGTAGACTCCTCATAACTCTGACACTTTGGACCAAAACATCTGTTCAAATTTTGCAAAGTTTCAAGCTAGGTAATACCAAAGAGAAAAAATACCATTCCAGACTACATACCATGAGATTTGTTGAGATCAACTATAATTCAAGTTATAAGGCTTATCTGTATCTCAGATAAACCATAGTATACATGACAGTCACCAGGACTAAGTCTCTGGACCTTGAGACCAATTCACTACATGTAGGCTGTATCCCTACACTTATATCAGCTAATGAAAATAAAGTATTTGAAACATGTATTTGTGTTCACCAATGTGTCACACTTATAAAACTGTATGGAAACATATCTACTAATAACATAAAATTTGTATTTTTAACTTCTATATGATTTATAAAACATTTTCCAGATCTGAACACAGCAGCCCAGAGTGGCAGTCAACCACAGGTGGTGTTTTCGCCCTGCCCCCCAGGGTTCACGCCATTCCAGACTTCTTGTTACGTGTTTGAGTTGCATCAGACAGACTGGGTGTCAGCTAATAAGATGTGCAGAGACCTTCATGCTGCGAACCTCGTCAGTATTGAGTCCCAGGCAGAGCAGAATTTTCTCAAGAATCACATCAAGCGGAATAAATTGAAACCAGGTACAGAATTCTCTGTTAGCTACCACTCAGGCTCTGTTTGATATCTGTGTATGTGCAAGAGTGTCTTTAGGCATTTCAAAGGAATTTGTTCACAGCAAAATTGGTGCAATGTACAAACTGATGCAAGTTTAATTTTATCCTTTCTCCAACTTATCCTTTCTCCAATTTATCCTTTCTCCAACATCTCAGGGTTTACTTTTTGAATCTTTTCCTATGATTTCTTTATATAAGTTAAATCATGTTTTTTTTGCATCACAAAAAAAAAAAAAAAAAAACACAAAAAAAAAAAAAAAAAAAAAAAAAAA